>JAABOM020060891.1:0-46121 GCA_011800125.2 Solanum clarkiae
TTCTATTTTGATCCAATCAAGGACTTTCGACTCAAACTTAATTATGCACGCCAAATTCACTTGATACTCTAATCATGTATCGAAAATATACTTAAATTCAAATTACACGACATCCACAACAAATTTTCCCTATTGGATAATTATCCCTAATTTAAAAAAAAAATAAGGTCTAACATGTACATGTAATCATATGCCATTCAAAGGATAATTATCCTTAAGTTTTGAATTTAACAATACAAAATCTTAAGAAAAGAGCAAGAAATAAGTGTAAGTAATGCACTCATCACAAACATCCATTAATTGAACCAAACTTGAGCAACTCCCTTGAGTTGATAAGCCGCTAATTTGGTTTTCTCCACGGAAGACACTCCCATAATTTCTACCACCTTTTATACCTCATCAATGAACTCTTTTGGATCCTTATCCAACTTAGAACCATGAAACTCTGGGGATTTATTCTAGAAAAATCTCTTATCCTTGAAGTTGGAGTAGGTGTCTTTGGGGAAGCAACGATTTGAGTCAACATAGTGATAACGACTCTAAACTCATCATTGGAAAGTTGGTCTGCTTGAGGGACTTGAATAGGTTGAGTAATTGGGAGAACTTGCTCTTCATTAGCATTACCTCCCCTAGGCAAAGGAGCATGTCATGGAACCATTTCTAGAAATATCAAGGGACAAGTGTTAAGATATGGTAATTTCAAAGGCACGACTTAGAACACAAATAAATGAAGTTTTCTTAGACATCTCATAGCCTTTTCTTCATGGATGTGGCATGCTTCATACTAATGAATAAGATTCTACTGGACATGGCATGTTAGACTCCCTAGGATACTTTCAAACTTTGTTCTCTAATACCAATTTTGTCATGACCTAGACCAAGGGCCTTGCTGTGACATGGTGAATATGACACTTAAGGGCGTGACATCTATGCCTTGTGTTCATATCATAAGCATTCGTAAGGTAAAGTAAGTGTACATGAGCGAATAAGCAAGAAGAATGCACAAAATCAAGAATGTCATAGTTTTCCTTAGGGGAAATATACATAAATGCATTAGGCTTAAAATATGCTTCTACATGATAGATCTTGGCAGGGTTTAGAACATAGATTACTAGCTCACCATCAACATATACATCAAATGAAAAGGATTAAGTCTCAATATATGAAACACATAAATGGGCTTGTTTCTGGAACATGCGAACTCACCAATAATCTTCAAGCTTGGAATCTGAATCTAGTCATGCAACAGAATGGTCGCTTCATTGTTCGTCCCTACTTGATTAGATCATGTAGGCACAGAAGTATAGGTTAGTATATGGAATATACTAAGTATGCAGGTAAGCCATGAATCAAAGGACATCACAGTAATAGATATATTCATAATCATAAGCAATAGGATAAGGACACAATATGCATGAGCAATGCCTGTTTAAAATCATGAGAAGAAGCATCATAAAAATCCTTTCATAACCTTAACATATATATATGGGAGTATGACCATAATCAACTTATAAGACTAAATTGACTATTACGTGGAATCTTGATATTCCCTTTACATCAAGCAAAGAGGAGTCTACTTTGCTATGGTAGACTCGATCCTCACCCTATAAGCTCTACGCTAGCACGGTGAGAACCATCATTAGACCCCACCTTTTAGGATCTATACTAGCACGGTGTATGTCCCTTATTAAAGCTTAATAGATCCATTAGCACACCTTTAAAGCATGGAAACATAAAAATCTACCATATAGTTATGGGACTATGGAATCTGCCAAAGCCTTCTAAGTACTAAGTCATATCCCACAAAATACATACATCATGCATATATAGAGCTTTCTATATAATTCATACTTCATTAAAATCATACTTTCATAGTTCATAAAATAGCCATTATATTCTTTCATAAAACATATCATGTCATAAGAATAGTCCATCTACTTTGCTTTTTATCGTAGTATGGGTAGATATTTCCACCTTAACATTTTCATCATAAACTTTAGGGTTTTCATCACCTTGTAATGACTTGGTTGGTCATTTTTAACCTTATCTATAAAAATTACTATTTTACCCTTTCATGAGTTGCTTTGGGCCTATTTTGAAATATTTGAATGATTAGTAGTGAAATCGTAAAAAGTTGAAAAATATGAGTTTTGACCTTTTTGGAAACTTAAGTTATTGAAAAAGTAAGTTTTTGAACCATTCTGAGTTTTGAGTGTCGAATCAGAGATCTATTAATTCTATTAGCTTCTCAACATAAAAACTAAACTATAGGAAGTTGCACAACTAAATTTGTATTCAAAATGAGGTTTTTAGGCCTAAAGTTTTGATTTTAGTCGTTTTCGGAACCAAAGTTTGACTGTGGTCAACATTCAGTGTTTGGAAGCTTGGATAAGAATTATAACAGTTCTAGCAGTTACGGATGGTGAAACTAATGCTATAAATTATCTCGTCATAATTTTTTGAATTATCAAGGGAAATTTTGATATTTTGAGTTTTAAACTAGTTCATTTGACTTCCATTGGTAAATGTGTCATGGAGACCTCAAAATTGTTTTTGATTATTTCTCTAAGTCTAGATTTCCATTTTCAATGTGGATACATGTTTAATTTGTGTAATTCAGGTTCCAAATGTATCCCGGGGGCCCGTTTTGTGATTTTCAATTGGTGGTGTTAAGTATCTTTGCAACCCTATTTTCTTCTTTGGGTTCACTGACAAACTTCCACATTTATGGAGGTAATTACCTCTATTCTCCATGTCTACAGAGGTATAAGTACTTTCTTCTTTGCGTTCATGGATAATTGTCAATTTCGTGCAGTACATTTTGTTTGAGTCAGTTTTAGAGACGTTAAATCACCAGTTTTACTCCATTTTCAATATTACAAGCTTTGAGAGATGATTTTTGAAGAGAATCTTCAGAGAAATATTTTGAGTAAGTGTTTCTAACATCGTTATGATTAATTTTCATAGTTTTTATCTTGATTTTGTTTTGAATTTCATGATTTTTAATGTCCAAAATTGGGAATTTTTGGCCTACGATCTTGAAACTTTAAATGGTGATTTCTCTATAGATTTGAACTCGATTTTAGTGGAACTTTTACCCACGATATCACGATCCAAGCCTAGGTCCTAGATGTGACATAGAGAATGGAAACCCAAACAAGCCTCTTAGTATATAAATCACACATCCTTGGTCGCAGAAGCAAAGCAAACAACATCAAGAGAAAATAAAAAGGGATAAAGGGAATAAGAGAGTGATAACCATAAAACATTTAAGAGTCAAGATCATGGCATAATTACATCAATTATTTCAACAACACCTCTAACATAGATTGGGTGGGGGAAAGACACTTTTTGGGCTTACCCTCATAGTATTGAAATTCACCATCGAGAAATAACATAAGCAAGAGTAGAATAGCTAGTGTCCCCAAAATTGAGGACTCACCAAAAACTTATCTTCCAAAGCACCGAGCTAGGCATGTGGAGGATGATTTAAAGGTGCTCTGGTTCCTACATGAAAATATCATGTAGGCATAGAGTATGCGTTAGCACGTTGGAATGTACTAAGTGTACAAGATGCAATGCTACAAGAGATAGGCAATATAGTTAAAATGCATAACTATAAACAAGGGATAGGTATAATAATAACATGACATACATGATCAATGCTTGAAGTAAAACATGCTTATATAGAACATATTACATATGTCGGAAGGGACCATCATCAAAGACTAAGCAAACCATTAATTGGAATACAAGGCATGTCACCCCCTTGGAAGGTGATTGAGCTATCTACCCCTCAACGTGGTAGTACGGGCATGTCACCCCCTGATAGGGTGGTTAAGGTACATATCCCTTAATGTGGTAGTATGGGCTTGTCACCCACTAACAAGGTGTTCAAGGTATCTACCTCTCAATGTGGTAGTACATGCATGTCACCCCTTGACAAAGTGGTCAAGGTATATACCCCTCAACATGGTAGTAAGGGCATGTCACCCCCGACAAGGTGGTCAAGGCATGTCATCCCCTCACAAGGTGGTTGGGCATGTCACCCCCCAACAAGGTGTCATCAACATGCAACACTATAGATACTTCTCATGCATTCAATACATATATATATCCCCCTTCATCATCATAAAGTCACTTGACTCACAAGCCGTATAGTAGATTATCAATAGCTCATGAATCGTTAACAAGACATTTTATCAAACACTTCGAGGGTATGTAACACTAGTTCAAAATCATATAATTCAAGAGTGAAATCATGTGAGAAAACTCAAGGTAAATCAACCCATCAAAATATAGTAAAACCCTCATGTAATATAGCTTGAAACCCTTAATCAAATCTCATTGTACACAATAGATTCATAGCTCAAATCACACTTAAACAGACAATATTTCATTAACCCCAACATAGTTTATAATCAAATTCATAAAAGGAGATACCCATAGATAACTCAACTTGAAAACATGCAGTTTACATAAAAAGGAAGGTTGGGCACTATGGGTGAAAGGACCCCAATGGTTGAAACCCACAAACCTCAAATTAGTTGATTTCCTTCATGAAGATTTGAATGATAACTTGAAGTTTGAATGAAGTTCTTGAGATCTGGAAATAAGTTGGGGCACTTGAATTTGAATGAAATATTTGGCTAAGTGTTAGAGAGGTTTTTGGGAGTGTCTTGATGATATAGAGTTGAAAATCGCTAAGTATAGGTGTTTTTATGCATAAGAGGGCATAGGGATATGGCCATAAGGCTATTTGGACGAAACAGAAAAATTGGGAACAAAATAATACTGGTCCACGCCCCTGGCGCGTTGCTTCCAGGGCATGGATCAACATTGGATAAACAAATTTTTGAAAAAATATTTTTCACTATGGTTTCTTTAAAATCAGGGTTATACCTATTTGCTACTCAATTTTTTCCCTGATCATGAATATGAAGTTGGATTTTCTATATCACACATGGATTTTGAGATATATGAAAATTATGATTATGGGCATTTTCAAGGCACATTTTCAGGCCTTTTTAGGATATTTCAATATCTTCCCCTTGGAAAAATTTGTCAAAGAATGCAAAAAAATATATAAGAGAAGAAATCATGAAGATTTCAGCCCGACATAGATGCAACAAATTCACTGAAACATCATTTTCAAAATCTCAACATGAATATGAAAAATCAGCAAAAAATTATCAACATAAACATGAATGCATGCAATGACATGAGGGCTGAAATTTAAGACTTGAAATCATATAGGGCAACTTAAATGAGTACCTTATTCTTGAGTATAGTGGAAGAGATATGGATTTCATTTTCTCATGTCCGCTTCGGCTTCCTATGTGACAATTTCCAATTGTTGGTTCCTTCAAAGAATCTTGACGGAAGCTACATCTTTTTTTCTCAACTTTTTCACTTGTCTATCAAACGTTTATCAAAACCTGTTCATATGTCAAATTGTCTTCAACCACACCCAAAACATCCAAAGGTACAACAACACTTGGGTTACCTACACACTTTCTCAACATAGATACATGAAATAGCGGATGAACCATACTCATATCATTAGAAAAATCCAACTTATAGGCCACCTTACCAATCCTTCTCAACACTCTATAAGGACCCACAAACCTTGGGCTCAATTTATCTTTCTTGCCAAATCGAGCCACACCTTCATGGGTGAGACCTTCAAATAGACCCAATCACTAACCTTGAATTCAAAATCCCTTCTCCTCACATCAGAATAGGACTATTGTTGACTTTGGGCTGTTTCAAATCTCTCTCTTGTCAACCTCACCTTCTCCATGCCCTCCATAACCAAATCCAGACCCTACAAAGCCATCTACCCCTTCCTCAAACCATCTAACCGGGGACCAATAACGCCAACCATAAAGAGCCTCAAAAGGAGCCATACCAATGCTTGAATGATACCTATTGCTGTAGGAAAAATCAATGAGCAGAATGAAATGACCCCAAAAGTTCCCAAAAATGTGCCTCAGAATTGTCCAAAATCATAATTTTCATATATCTCATAATTTGTGCATTTTCGAAATTCCGATCTTATATTCTTACTCGGGGGCAAAATTGAATGACCCCAATTTTAGAGCGAATGAATCACAATTTTAATTTTTCAAGTGTCAATTTCCAGTTAGTAGTCTGAGATGCAGTCGCGACGTGACACTGTGTATTTTCTGTCCAATTTTTTTATCTCGATCCAGGACTTTTGGGTCTTGGGCCTAAGTGTTTCCATGTATGAAAATACCTACACTTGCCTTATTTCACCCTTATATCATTCAAGACATTCCCAAATACTCTCTCAAACACTTTGATGATATTTCATCTCCAAATTTTATGTTCCAAAACTCATTTGGATCTTAAGGTTCTCATCCAAGCTTCAAGTCTCCATCTCCAATTTCCTTCAAGGATTCTCCAGAGTGAAGGTACATGGGTTTCATTCATGGATTCGTCACCCATGATGACCAAGCATTCTTTTACCTAAAATTTCATGATTTAAAGTTGATTTACTCATGGGTCTTACTTACTATAAATTTTACTGCACACTATATTGGGGTTACATGAAATTATTACTGTTTAGCATATTTTGAGCTATGAATCTGATGTCAATTGCGAGATTTCATGAAGGGTTTTGACGTATATTTCTTGAGGGTGCTATCAAGTGTTTATTGATGGTTTTACATTGACTTTTCTAGCATGATAACACTCTTGAATTGCATGGTTTTACACTAGCACTACACACTCACCAAGTGTTTGATAAAATATTCGGTTATGGATTCTTGAGTTGTTGAAGGTCTAAAATATGACACATGAGTTGAATGTCTTTATGATGATAATAGGAATGTTTATATGAATGTTTTCATGAAGAAGTACCTATGGTGTTGCAAGTAGATTTTTGGGTTTCCATGTTTGCTGTCCTCTTGCGAAATTGGAGAAGGTCCTCCCTTGATGCTTGAAATGTAACGGTTTAATGAGCTAGTTCTATGGTTCCTACTGAAAAGGTCATGCCGTAAGGTAGAATGACTAATGGTTCCTACCAAAATGATCATATCGTAAGGTATGGACACCCTACTGAGAAGGCCATGCCGTTAAATAGAAAAACTAATGGTTTCCACTGAAAAATAATATCGTAAAGTGTAGATATTCTATTAAAAAGGCTATGCCATAAATTAGAATGAATCACGTCTCCTACCCAAAAGATTATTTCGTAAAGTAGAGGATGTCTTATACTACCTATCAAAATGACTATGTCGTACGATAGGAGTATTGATAACACTCTCCAAAAGGTAGTACCGTAAGGCGAGTGGGGGCCGTTTAGCCCATTTCATGAAGGTTGGTAAAAAGGGGTTGTGTATGTATTCCATATTGAGTTACATTCCTTGATCATAATTTACAAGCATGTTTTACCTTAAGCATTGAACATGCATGTTATATTAATGTTATACCTATCTTTTGCTTATAATTATGCATTTTGATTACGTTGCCTATCCCTTGCTAGCATTGCTAGCATTGCAACCTACATACTTAGTACATTCAAATGTACTAGTGCATACTCTATGCCTACATGATGTTACCATATAGGAACCGGAGCCCCACTTGATCATCCTCCTCCACGTGGCTAGTACAATATTTCTCTCAAGCTAGTTGGTGAGTCCTCCATTTTGGGGAAAATGTTCATTCTCTTATTTCATGTATCATGACTCTCTTCCTTTATTGTATATTTTGACTATAAGGGTGAATCCGGTTGCTTGTCTTGACCCCCGCTAAGTTCTATTGTTAGAGGTATTGTTGGAAAAGTATGTAATGATTCTATAAGCTTGACTCTCTTGACTCTCTTGATGATTTATGAAATGAAGGTTTCCCCTTAGTCCCTATGCCCTTATTTCTACTCTCTTATTATAGTTTAATTACTTCTGCGACCAAGGATGTGTAATGATATGCAAAAAGGCTTCTTTTGGGTTCCTTCGGGTTCCCCATTTGCCGGTCATGACTAGGCCCTACGTTCGAGTCGTGACACGAAAGATGTTCATACCAACTACCCTTAAGCTCCAAGACACAAGCTCTAAGTGTATGGTCAAGGGTTTGGATGGTTCTTTCGGGTTGGCCATCCATTTGATGGTGAAAGGCCATGTTAAGCTTAACCTTGGTACCAATACCTCTTTGGAAAGACCCCTAAAAGTGAGAAGTGAATTGCGCACTACAATCGGATATGAAAGACAAATTAAAGGCCCCCCATGGCCTATGCTTCTAGACAACTTAAGGTGCATGAAAAGAATAATCCTATCCATGATCTTGAATTGGTCGCCGTGGTAATTGCATTGGAAATTTGGAATCATTATTTGTATGGGGTGCATGTAGATGTGTTTACCAATCATAAGAGTATCCAATATGTGTTCACTCAAAATTTATCGACTTGAGATAAAAAAGATGGTTAGAACTCCTTAAAGATCATGATATGAGTGTGCATTATCATCCCGGTAAGGCTAATTTTATGGCCCATGCTTTGAGTCGGGTGTCTATAGGTAGCCTAGATCATGTTGATGATGGTGGTAAGGAGGTGGCTAGAGAGGTCTATCGGTTGGTTAGATTTGGGGTTAGGTTGGTAAAGTTTGAGAATGGTGGTGTAGTTGCACGACCCCGATAAGTGCTTGAAAATGTGCTTTGGAAGTGCCCAGAATTGTAATTTCAATATATCTCAAAATCTATGGGTGATATTGAAAATCTGACTTCATATTCTTATTTGGGGGTTAAATTTAGAGGAAAAAAGGTCTATCCCTGAATTTAGAGCTAACGATTCATAATTTCAAATTTCAAGATGTTGAATTCCAGAGGGTTTTCCGTGTTGCTGGCGTGACGTGCCCCTGGCTATTTTTTGTTCAATTTTTTAACTCAGTCCAAGACTTTTAACTCTTGCGCCTAAGCGTTTCCACACGTGAAAATACCTATACTTAGCCTTATTTCACCCTCATATCACCTAAAACATTGTCCAATACTCATTCGAACACTTAGTCTTATATTTCTCTCAAAATTCAAGTGCGAAAACCCTCTCCAGATCTTAAGTAATTCAACCAAGCTTCAAGTTTCCATTTTCAATCTTCTTCAAGATTTCTTCAAAATCTAAGGTATGTATGTTTTTTTATGGGTTCCTTTCACCCATGATGCCCAAGATTCCTTTCGTTGAAAATTACATGATTTAAAATGGATTTGCTCATGGATCTTATTTATTATGAAAATCACTACACACTATGTTGGGGTTAATGAAATTGTGAATGTTTTACTATGTTTTGGACTATGAATGTAAGATCTATGGTAGGATATGATGAAAGGTTTTGATGTATATTATTTGAGGGTGTTACCAAGTATCTATTGATGATTTTATATTGAATTTTCTTGCATGATAACCCGCTTAAATTGCATGGTTTGACACTATCACTACACATGCTCTAAGTGTTTGATAAAATGTTCGATTTATGATTTCTTGAGGAATCGATGGTCCGATGCATGTATTATGAGTTGAATGGCCATATGATGTTGTAAGGTATGTATATATGTGTGTTTAAAACATGTAAAGAACCTATGGTATTGCAAGTGAATTGTTGGGCTCTCACGTTGTTATGTTCTTAGGAATTGTTGATGATTAATTGGGTTCTTATGCTAAGGTTTATGCTCTTGTAAATTATGAAGCCTACTAGAAGGGGTTATGAACTATGTTATATGCTTTACCCTCTATTGCAAGGCCAATTTCTACATGTAGGGGTTATGAACTATGCTGTACACCTTACCCTCATATACGAATTAAATGCTACTCATTTACTCATATCCGCACGTAGGGGTTATGAACTATGTAGTACTCCTTACCCTCGTGTATGGCTTGAGGTTATGTTGGGTACACACGTGCAGGGGTTATTACCTATTCTACCTTTACCCTCATATGCTACTCACTTACTTAATTCTACATGTAGGGGTTATGAACTATGATGTGCTCCTTACGCTCGTGTATGGTTTGGGGTTATGCAACATACTCATATGAAGGGGCTATGAACTATGTGGTATGACTCACTCTTATATGCACATATGTAGGGGTTATGACCTATGCTTCCTTTTACCCTCATGTGCTATTCATTATATCTTGGTTACATGTAGGGGTTATGAACTATGTTACCCATTACATACTAGAAGGGGTTATGGCTCATGCTATATCCCTCACCCTCTAGTACAAGGTATTTGGGTGATCTAATCATGTAACCTTATTGTGTTATGTAAGTTATGCAAGTATGATTATTTTCAAGCATGCTTTACTACAAACGCTGTTCATGCATGCCATGTTGCTAATATACTATCTCTTTCTATGATTATGCATTTTTATTATGTCACCTATCTCTTGTTGCATTGCATCCTACATACTTATTACATTCCAACTTACTAATGCAAACTCTATTCCTACATGATATCACAATGTAGGAACTGAAGCTCTGCTTGAGCATCTCCACCCACGTGGCTTGTACAGTTTCAGTCAAGCTTGTTGGTGAGTCCTCTATTCCGGGGACGTTGTGTATGATCTTATGTTATGTTCTTAGACTATATTTCTTTTACATATGTAGACCCCGCCTGGATGCTTGTCTTAGCCCATGCTAAGTATCAATGTTTAGAGGTGTTGTTGGATAAGTTATGTATTATGCTTGATCTTTGACTCATCTATGTTATGTAAGTCCTATTCTCTCATTCTCTCTTACTCCTTAGTCCCATTTCCCCTTATTTATGCTTATCTCTTATTATAATTTTAAATTTCTTCAGTAACCAAGGATGTGTAATGATATGCTATGAGGCTTTTTTGGGGTTCCTTCGGGTTTCTCAGTCACCGGTCACGTCTAGAACCATGGCTTAGGTCATGACAAAGATTGTATCGGAGTACTAGGTTGTTAAATCCACGGAGTACAACATACCACACTGATTAGAGTCTTATTCATGGTTGTGTTGTGCACCACAACTATGAGTAGGAGGATATGAGACGTTTTAGGAGATGGTTCCCTTCTTCATGTTCTAAGTCGTGCTATAGAGTTGATATAAGTCTCTCCCCCCTAACAATTGTTCTTTTCCATGCTAATTGATCATGCCTAACATAAGAGGAAGAAGAGCCTGCTCTCCCAAGGGACAATCAACTCATGATGAGCTCCGAGATGCTTTCACCTTTCTTGTCCAAGCTATGGCCCATCAAGTCAACCAAGGGCCCCAAGCCCCTCATGCTCCTACACCGACTTCTTGGGTAAGAGACTTTATGATAAATGTATCCCCTGGATTTCTATGGGTCAAAGGTAGATGAGGACCCTTAAGATTTCATTGATGGGGCTTGCAAGATATTTTCTATCATGAGTGTGGGGGAGTATGCCCTCAAGTTCAACCAACTCTGTAAGTATGCTTCTTACTTGGTTGACGACCCAAGGTCTAGAATGAATAAGTTCGCGGAGGGTGTCTCCGATTTAGTGAGTGAAGAGTGTTGTCAACTATGTTGATGAATGATATGGATTTGTCCCCCCTCATGATTTATGTCAAACAAATAGAGGAGGAGAAGTTTAGGAAGAAGAGGAGTGGAGAGTCCAAGAGGGCTCGATTTGAGGATGACCAGTTCTAACAAGGTATCGAGTTTCAAGGCCAAGGATATTCTAGTTCTCCAAACAAGAGGCTTGCTATAGGAGGAGTGGATAGGCCAAGGTTCCAAGGAGTCAAAGTGGAATGAGTTTTCCTGAAATGACCCCAAAAAGTGCGCGAAAATATGCCTCAGAAGTGCCCAGAATCATAATTTCCAAATATATTTAAAAATCCATTTGTTATTTCAAAAATCTGACTTCATAGTTTAGGAGGTCAAATTGAGTGGGGAATAGGTCTAACACGAGCTTTAGAGCAACCGTATCAATATCCAAAAATCATAAAAATGCGATTTAGGAGGGTCAACTTTGAATGGGCATATCTCTTAGCACACAAAGAATTGGAAGGACTACAACTATTAAATTAAATCTCTTTCAATTAGCTTTCCGACGAACTTAATTTCACCTCATTTTGAGTTCGGATGAAGGAGTTATGCCCATTTTCGTGGAACACATTTGTGTAGACAACGCAATTCCAGTGAGCAATCCGTTTTGGTGATATGTTCTCTTGACTTCGGTCCAAGACTTTTAAGTCTAGGTCCTAAGGGTTCCCATACTTGAAAATACATATACTTAGCCTTAATTTTCCAATACTCACCAAAATACTTAGCTAAATATTTACTAACAAATTCAAGACCCAAAACTCAAGACCAATCTTAAGGATTTCATCAAGGATTTCACTCAAGCTTCAAGTTTCCATTAAAGTCTTCTTCAAGGTTTCTCCAAAAGCTAAGGTATGTGGTGTTAAATCATTGGGTCCTTCCACCCATGGTGCCTAAACTCTCTTTTTACTAATATTGCATGATTTAAAGTAGATTTTACATATGGGTCTTGTATATTGAGAAATTTACTGCACAACGATTTATGTTCATGAAAGTATGGAAGTTTTAGCATGTTTTGATCTCTAGATCATGGATTTAATGTTGGATTTGATGAGGGGTTTTGATGTGAATGTCTTAAGAGTGTTGCAAGGTATTGATTTATGGTTTTACCACTGATTTTGTTGCATGAATTGATCTCTAAATTGCATGGTCTTTTACCCCCATTACACGCCCACCAAGTGTTTGATCAAATGTCTGGTTATGGTTTCTTGAGGAATTGAAGGTACTAAGCATGAGATATGATATGAATGATATTATGATGATGAAATGAGCTTATATCTATGATTATTCCTATATGAAGTATTGAATTAGAGCCTATGATGAATCCTACGTAAAAGTGTTGCATTCGACCATATGATGAATCCTATATAAAGTGTAGAACTCAGCCATTGCCCTATCCCGGGGGAGGGGGGAGAGGGGGGTCTAAGCCCCAGATAACCTAGTGAAGGGTTTGTACTTCTCCACCTAGTGATGGGGAAGCATCATTACTAACCTAGATGGGGGTTAGTACTAATCAACCTAGATGAGGGTTAGTACTCATCCACCTTTGTGTTGGGGCGGTATCATCACTAACCTAGATGGAGGTTAGTACTCATCAACCTAGATGAGGGTTAGTAATCATCCACCTTGGTGATAGGGTGGAATTATCACCAACCTAGATGAGGTTTAGTACTCATCCACCTAAGTGATGGGGCGATATCATCACTAACCTACCAAAGGGTTGTACTTTGGATAGCAAGCTTGGTCTTTTCTACACATATGATATCCTATATGAGCATGAGTTACTTAAGCATGTTTTATATTAAGCATTGATCATACATGTCGTATTATTATACTATGCCTATTGCCTAATGTATGCATTTTGATTATGATGTTTATCTATTGTTGCATTGCATCCCACATACATAGTACATTCAAATGTACTAATGCATACTTTTGTCTACATGATATCACCATGTAGGGACCGGAGCTCCTATTGACTCTTCATGTGGCTAGATGGATTGTTCAAGTTAGCCTTTGGTGAGTCCTCTATTCCTGGGACAAGGACTATTCTCTCACACTATGTATTAAGATTCTCCTTAATTTATCATATAGTTATGACTATAAGGGTGAGCCCGGTTATATGTCTTGGCCCCCACTCTATCTATGCACTAGAGGTGTTGTTGGACAAAACTATGTATTTATGCTATGAGTTGATTCCATTATCTCTTGTCTCCAGTTAACAACAAGTTCTCCCTTAGTCATTTTTGCTCTTATTTCAATTCTTCAAATGTCATTTAATTGCTTTCACGACCAAGGATCCATAATAATATGCTATGAGGCTTGTTTGGGGTTCCTTCGGGTTCCCTATTCGCTAGTCATGTCTAAGTCCTAGGCTTGGGTCGTGACATTTCCAAAATGCCGACAATGTGAAAGGCATCATCATGGCAAATACTTAAAGAATTCAAGAGCATGTTACAGGTGTGGGAAAGTAGGTCACAAGCTTTTTGATTGCCCTTATATCCATAATAAGGGCAAGGAGGGTCGTCTTCAAGGTCAAGGTGGTCATGTGAATCTAGAGGCCCAAGGTGGGTATATTGATCAAGGAGGTTCTCCAAGAGGTAATCGTTTCTATCCTCTTCAAAGGAGGCATGGGATGGATGAGGTGCCCAATGTTGCTACTGATATGTTGAAGTTTTCTTTTGTTGCTAGTGGGCTTTATGTGTGTTCCGAATGGTTATGTGGACTCTTGGTTTCTATCCCATAAGTGAGTCTATTGTTGCTAGAAAGGTCTATGAAAATTATTCCATGGTCATGTTGCATGTAGGTCTTGACTTATGGTTTTGTTGGATTACATGTGGCAGATTTTGATGATTATACTTGGGATGGATTAATTGCATGCATGTTGTGTCTCCATTGATTGTATGGCCCATAGAGTTAGATTCAAATTCCTTAATAATCCGTCTTTGAGTGATAGTGAAGGGGTAAGTGCATTTCATTTTTTAGGGTACAATTGATCTCCAAGGGATTGCATTTATCATCTTGTAAGAGTTAGGGGTGTTGAGCCTATGTTAGTTCTATTGAGTTATTTCCAGTGACCAATGATCTATTGAATGCCCTTCCTGGTATGTTGAATTTGAGGAGGTGAGCTTTCTTGTTAGTTATGGAAAGTGGAGACCTTTGGGTGGCAAGGACGTGGTTGAAGGGGTCTAGTTAAATTAGTGTTTGATTTTCGTCTTTATAGAGCTGGAGGTCTTGGTGAGGGATGGTTGAGTGGAGTTTGCCTCACTAGGGGGAGATGGTGGTTCACGATACTAACTGGACTAGGTGTGGTAAAGGTTGACAAATGAGTTTTTGTCATGAGTACTTATAGAATGTTAAGGATGATTGGTAAGATCGCATACAAATTAGAGTTGCCTATGAATGTTGATGTGGTTCGTCAGGTACTTCATGCTTCTAGGTTGAGGGGATGTGATAGTGAATCTAGTTCTATAGACCTCTTTGAGGTTATGGGTATTAAGGAGGATAAGTTGACCTAGGAGAAGGTTCCGGTAGAGGTATTGGATGGAAGGGTGGAAAAGTTGATGGATAAGGATGTGGTGTTTGTTAAGGCTCTTTGGAAGGTTCATCTAATCGAAAGATCTCTTAGGGAGTGGGCATGGAGAAACAATATCTGTATCTCTTTCATTTCTATTCAAGTTATGATGACATGTCAAGTACTTTCATGATTAAAAGCCTTATGTTTCAGCCCCTATGTCATTTGCATGCATCCATTTTTATGTTGACAAGTTCATGATGATTTTGATACTTATGTTGATGTTTTGAAAATGGTGTTTCCAATGTACTGTTGCATTCTTGTTGGGGCTAATTTGTTCATGATTACTCTTCTTATATACGTTTCTTTGGAATTGGAGGACGAATGTTCCATAGGGGGAGATATTGTAACGACCCCAAAAAGTTCCAGAAAATATGCCTCGGAAGTGCCCAGAATTGTAATTTTCATATATCTCAAAATTCGTACATGATATAAAAAATCTGACTTCATATTCTTGTTCAAGGGGTCAAATCTTGGGGAAAAAGTGTCTAACCCCAATTTTAGAGCTAACAATTTGCAATTTCAAATTTCAAGATATCGAATTCCAGAGGGCTTTCCGCATTGCCAGCACGGCATCCCCCTGGCTATTTTTTGTTCATTTTTTTAACTCGGTCCAAGAGTTTTAAGTCTTGGTCATAAGTATTCCCATATGTGAAAATATCTATACTTAGCCTTATTTCACCGTCATATCACCCAAGACATTTCTCAATACTCATTCAAACACTTAGTCTTATATTTCTCTCAAAATTCAAGTGCCAAAACCCTCTCTAGATCTTAAGGAATTCAACCAAGCTTCAAGTGTCTATCTCCAATCTTCTTCAAAAGCTAAGGTATGTGGGTTTCTTTCATGGGTTCCTTTCACCCATGATGCCCAAGCTTTCTTTTCATGAAAATTGCATGATTTAAAATGGATTTACTCATGGGACTTATTTATTATGAAAATCACTGCACACTAGGTTGGGGTTTATGAAATTGTGACTATTTTACTATGTTTTGGGCTATAAATCTAAGATCTATTGTGGAATTTGATGAAGGGTTTTGATGTATATTGCATGAGGGTGTTACCAAGTATCTACAGATGATTTGACATTAAATTTTCTAGCATGATAACCCTCTTGAATTATATGATTTTACACTACCACTACACACCCTCTAAGTATTTGATAAAATGTCTGGTTAATGATTTCTTGATGAATTGATGGTCCGATACATGTTTTTTGAGTTGAATGGCTATATGATGATGAATAGGATGTATATATGTGTGTCTAAAACATGTAAAACACCTATGGTATTGCAAGTGAATTGTTGGGCTCATATGTTGTTATATTCTTGGGAATTATTGATGAGTTATTGGGTTTTTATGCTAAGGTTTATTCTCTTGTCAATTATGAAGCCCACTAGAAGGGGCTATGAACTATGCCATATGCTTTACCCTCTAGTGCAGGGCCAATTTCTATATGTCGGAGTTATGAATTATGTTGTACACCTTACCCTTATGTACGAATCAATGCTACTCGTTTACTCCTTACCTCGTGTATGGTTTGAGGTTATGCTAGGTACACACATGTAGGGGTTATGACCTATGCTACCTTTACCCTTATGTGCTACTCACTTACTCATTTCAATATGTAGGGGTTATGAACTATGATGTATTCCTTACTCTTGTGTATGATTTGGGTTATGTAATATACTCATTTGAAGGGGTTATGAACTATGTGGTATGACTCACCCTCATATGCACACATGTAGGGGTTATGACGTATGCTACCTTTTACCCTCATGTACTATTCATTATCTCTTGTTTACATAGAAGGGTTATGAACTATGCTTTCTCTTTACCCTCATGTACTATCCATTACCTACTAAAAGGGGTTATGACTCATGTTATATCCCTCACCCTCTAGTACAAGGTATTTGGGTAATCTAATCATGTCACCTTATTGTGTTAAGCAAGTTATATAGGTATGATTGTTTTCAAGCATGTTTTACTACAAACATTATTCATGCATACCATGTTGCTAATATACTATCTCTTGCTATTATCATGCATTTTGATTATGTTGCATATCTCTTGTTGCATTGCATCACATATATTTAGTACATTCCAACGTACTAATGCATACTCTATACTTAGATGATATCACCATATAGGAATCAGAGCCCCGCTTGAGCATCTCTACCCACGTGGATAATACGGTTTCACTCAAGCTTGTTGGTGAGTCCTCCATTCTGGGGACATTGCTTATGATCTTATACTATGTTCTAAGACTATCTTTGTTTTATATATGTATTGACTATGTGGGTGAGCCTTGTTTCTTGGCTTTGCTCCCGCTAAGTATCTATGTTTAGAGCTGTTGTTGGATAAGTTATGTATTAAGCTTTAACTTATCTATGTTATTTATGTACTATTCTCTCTTTCTCTCTCGATCCCTTAGTCCTATTTCCCCTTGTTTATGCTTATTTCTTATTGTAATTTTAAATTGCTTTTGCAACTAAGCATGTGTAATGATATGATATGAGGCTTGTTTGGGGTTCCTTCTGGTTCCTAATTCTCCAGTCACGTCTAGCCCTAGGCTTGGGTTGTGATAGTAGTGGTGGTTGATGGTTCTAAATCTTCATTGTTTGAGGAGGTAAAGGTATAATAAGATCTTGACCCCGCCTTGTTAGAGTTTTAGGCCTTCGTGAGAGATTGTAAGGTGGAGGTTTTCTCCTAAGGGAGAGATGGTGCCCTTTGGATCCAAGGTAGATTGTGTGTGCCTTATGTTAAAGACTTGAGGAGGTTGATTTTAGATGAGGCCCTTTATGGTAGATGTTATAGATCACCGGTTGGATGATTTGAAGTGGGAGAGCTGGCCTTATTGGGTCCTAATTTGGTGATGGAGGCCTTAAAGAAAGTGAGGTTGATTAAAGAAAGGTTGAAAACAGCCCAAAGTCATCAAAAGTCCTATGCTGATGTGAGGAGAAGGGATCTCGCATTTAAGGTTGGTGATTGGGTCTATTTGAAAGTTTTACTCGTGAAAGATGTGGTTCGTTTTGGTGAAAAGGGTAAATTAGTCCAAGATTCGTGGGACCTTATAGGGTATTAAGGAAGATTGGCAAGGTGGCCTATGTGTTTTGCCTAGTGAAATGGACTTGATTCATCCAGTCTTCCATGTGTCTATGTTGAGGAAGTGTGTGGGTGACCCAAATGATATTGTGTCATTGGATGTTGTGGGTGTTGTTGAAGATGACTTGACTTATGAAGAGGTTCCGATAGAAATTTTGGATAGACTAGTGAAGAGGTTAAGGAACAAGGATGCAACTTTCATTAAGATCATTTGGAGGAATCAACAAGTTGAAATTGCGACATGGGAAGTCAAAGCGAACATGTAAAAGTGATATCCCTATCTCTTTTATTTTACTCAAGCTTGAAGTACTAATCTAAGTCACCTATGTGATTTCAAGTCTTAAGTTTCAGCCCTCATGTCATTTGCATACATTGAAGTTTAAATTGATAAGTTTATGCTGATTTTGACGCTTATGTTAAGATTTTTGAAATGATGTTTAAGTGTATTGTTGCATTCTTGTGTGGGCTTAAATTATCTTGTTTACTTCTCTTATATACGTTTCTTTGATATTCAGGGACGAACGTCCCCAACGGGGGGATATTGAAATGACCCCAAAACCTTCTCTAACACTTAGACAAATATTTCACTCAAAATTGTGGTGTCCAATCTCATTCCAGATCTAAGGGTTTCATTCAAGCTTCAAGTTCTCAACCAAATCTTCATCAAGGAATTTGCCAAAGTTGAGGTATGTGGGTTTCAACTAATGGGTCCTTTCACTCATGGTGCCTAACATTCCTTTTTACATAAATTATATGTTTCTAGGTTGATTTACATATGGGTCTTACTTATTATGAATTTGACTATGATTTATGTTGGGGTTTCATAAAAGTGTGACTGTTTAAGCATGTTTTGAACTATAAATCTATGATCTATTTGGAGTGATGAAGGGTTTCAATGTATATTGCACGAGGGTATTACCAAGTGTTGGTGGGTTGAATTACGTCAAGTTTTCTTACATTAATACACTCTTGAATTGCATGGTGTTACAGTAGCATCACACACCCACCATGTGTTTGATAAAATGTCTGGGTTTTTTATTCTTGATCTATTGATTATCCATTGCATGAGGTATGACTTGAATGACTTTATGATGATGAAAAGAGTGTATATATGATTTTTTATCATGAAAAGTATCTATAATGTAGCAAGTGACCATACCAAAGATAATGCGTATGTACCTCATCCACCTTGTCGGGTGGTGCCAATCCTATACTACCATAGATGAGGGGTATGTACCTCATCCACCTTCCAAGTGGATGGCATGCCTTGGATTCCAAGTACTAATTTTCTTGGTCCATGATGATGGTCTCTTCCTACACATGTAATATGTTCTATATAAGCATGTTTTACTTCAAGTGTTCTTCATGCATGCCCTGTTGCTAATATATAATCTCTTGCTTATGATTATGCATTTTAATTATGTGTCCTATGTCTTGTTGTATTGCATCCTACGTACTTAGTACAATCAAATGTACTAATACATACTCTTTACCTACATGATGTTACCTTGTAGGAACTAGAGCTCTACTCGATCATTTTTCTCCACGTGGTTAGTACTATCTCTTCAAGAGAACTTGGTGAGGCCTCAACTCCGAGAACGATATTGTTTGTTCCTATATATGCAAAGACTTGCTTTATCTTATTGTATGTTTTTGACTATGATGGTGAGCCCGGAAAGTTTAGTTAGCCCCCGCTCATTCTAAGTTTAGAGGTGTTATTGGACAAGTTGTAAAATAATACTATGAGTTTTGACTCTCTGGACTCTTGTATGTCTTAAGATATGAAAGATTCCCCTAGTGACTTTGCCCTTATTTCTATCCTCTTACTGTTGTTTAATTGTTTCCGTGACCAAGGATGTGTAATGGTATGTTAAGATGCTTGTTTGGGGTACCTTCGGGTTCCTCATTCGCCGTGTCTTATCTAGGCCCTATTCTTGGGTCGTGACAAGGATGAAATATGGGCCTCCTTCAAAGTCAACTGTTTCAAGTCATTGACAGTAGACACATATAACCTACCTTGGTACATAAGGGCACCTTTCCCCCTTGGGAGAAAACCTCCACTTTACGATCCTTTACCAAGGTCTTCAACTCTTGCAATGTGGGATCAAGATCTTGTTTTGACTTGACTTGCTTAATCAAAGAAGATTTAGAACCATCAACAACCACGACACCACCATTTTCAACCTCATCCAACCTGACCCTCAACCTGGCCAACCGGTGAACTTCTCTAGCAACCCCTCATACCACCATCATCAATATGAGCTAGGCTACCCAAGGACACTCTACTTAGAGCATCGACCATAACATTAGCTTTGTCGGGATGATAACGCACACTCATATTATAATGCATAAGGATCTCTAACAATCTTCTTTGTCTCAAGTTAAGATCTTTTTGGGTGAACACATATTGGAGACTCTTGTGATAGGTAAATAAAAGAACATGAACACCATACAAGTAGTGACACCAAATTTTCAAAGGAAACACTACGACTGCCAATTCAAGATCATAGGTGGGATAATATCGTCCATGCATCTTAAGTCGCCTAAAGGAATACACTATCACCTTGCCATTTTGCACCAAAACACACCCCAAACCTATTCTTGAGGCATCACAAACCACAAACCCTTCCAACCCTTCTGGTAGAGCCAAGATAGGAGCAGAGACAAGCTTATCTTTCAAATTTTGAAAACTCTCTTCACATTCATCGGTCCACACTAATTTTGCTTTTTTTTGGGTCAACTTTGTTGTAGGAGAAGCAATAGACCAGAAGCCATTCACAAACCTTCAGCAGTAACCCGCCAAACCCAAGAAACTCCTAATATCTGATGGATAAAGGGTCTAGGCTAATTTCTTATCACCTCCGTCTTCTTAGGATCCACTTTAATGCCATCACCCAACACCATATGCCCTAGAAAAGAAACCTATTTCGACGAAAATTCACACTTTTCAAATTCAATAAACAACCTCTCATCCTTCAAGATTTCCAACACTACCCTCAAGTGGTTCATATGCTCTTCCATACTCAAATAAAAAATCACTATATCATCAATAAAGACCACCACAAACATATCAAGGTAGGGTTTAAAGGCCATATTAATGAGATCCACAAATATAGTTGGTGTATTAGTCAACTCAAAAGACATAACCACAAACTCAAAGTGCCCATACCTAGTTTGAAAATCCATCTTGGGAATATCACACCCCTCACCTTCACTTGGTGGTATCCGGACCGAAGATCAATCTTAGAAAAGTGACTAGCCCTTTGTGGATGATCAAAAAGGTCATCAATCCTTGGTAGAGGGTACTTGTTCTTTATGGTAACCATATTAAGTTGCTGGTAATGAATACACATTCTAAGGGAACCATCCTTTTTCTTCACAAACAACACCGATGCACCCCAAAGAGACTTACTAGGACTTGTGAAACCCTTCTCCAACAAATCTCTCAATTGATCCTTCAACTCTTTCAATTCTGCCTGGGCCATATGGTAAGGGGGAATGGAACTGGGTTTTGTATCAGGAAGGAGGTCTATACCAAAGTCTATTTCCCTTTCAGGAGGAACACCGGGAAGCTCATCGGGAAAGACATCAAGAAACTTATTAACCACCAGAACTGACTCAATAAGAAGGACTTTGGACTGAACATCCCGAACCCTCACAAGATGATGAAGGAAAACCTTAGAAATCAACTTTTGTGCTTTAAGAAAAGAAATGAATCTACCCTTGACCACCACATCACGACTTTCCCACTCAAGGACGGGCTCATTAGGGAATTAAAATTTAACCTTACGGGTTCTACAATCAATGAAGGCATAATATGCATGTAACCAATTTCTATAGACTCTTTTAGCAACAATGAACTCACCAACGGGGGTAGACACTTTATAAGGTTCACACAATAATTCGGGATTCACAGGAAGTTTTTTGGCAACAAAAGGAGTAATGAAATAAAGAGTGGCACCCGGATCTATCAATGGAGACACATCGTAATAAAAAACCTTTAACATACCAATGATGATGTTCGGAACCTCATCAACCCTTTACCTTCTTCGGAGAGCAAAGAACATATTTTGCCTTGGAGCACCCCCTTATTGGCCTCCCTTTGCCCTTGGAGCCATGTTAGCATCTTGGTCTTAAGGATAACCATCTATACATTTGTTTTGAGCATGAGGATAATCAAAAACCTTGTGACCCACGTTACCACTTCCATAGGAAGCATTAGAGTTTCTCAAACATGGGCCACTATGGTTTCTGCCACATCTTTAGCACTTAGGATATGACACTCCACCACCAGCACCTTGGAACCTTGGATTATCATTAACAAATCTCTTATTAGGAGAATTGGAAGACACTTGTCCTTGGAACTTGTAGCCTTGAGGAAACTAGCCAACCTTTGAACCTTGGAAACCACCCTCAAATCGAGCCTTCATGGACTCACCACTTCTTCTCTTTCTAAGCTTTTCCCCCTCTAGTTTCTCGGCATATGTCATGAGCAAATAAAAATATATATCAATCACTAGCATGGCGGTATGACACTCTTCTTTAACCTAGTCGGACACTCCCAACACAAATTTGTTCACTCTAGCTCTAGTGTCGGCCACAAAATGTGGAGCATACTTAGAAAGCTTGTTGAACTTGAGGGAAAACTCCCTTACACTCATGGAACCTTGCTTAAGGTTCATAAACTCTATCATCTTATCCTTTATTAGCTCGATAAGGAAGAACTGGTTGAGGAATGCGGCTTTGAACTTCTCCTAAGTTATAGCATCATTATCTCTCCTCTCCAATTTTTATTGGGTGAACATAATTTGGGCCACACCTTTGAGTTGGTAGGCCACTAACACCACTTTCTCCTCCAAATTGACCCCCATAATAAATGGAACTTTATACACTTCATTGATGAACTCTTGGGGATCCTCTTCCATCTTGGATCTATGGAACTCCAATAGGTTCATTCTTGTGAAATCACTCACCCTTGAGGATGGAGTGGGAGAATGCGCGGATTGGGCCCCTTTGTTTATTTGATTGGTCATAATACAGGTCAACATTGTGATAGTATCTCGAAACTCTCCTTTGGCTACCCCTCTACTTTGAGGAACTTGTGGAGCGGGAGTGGTCAGTGACTCCTTAGGTGTGCGGGGTCCCCTTAGCCTTCCTCTTGGTATCAACATGATCTAGAAGAGCAAAGAGCATTTATTAAGGGGGAAAGCCTTATCTTTACATCTAAAGCACTACATAGATGATGAAGAAGGGAAACATTTCCTAAAACGCCTCACGACCTCCTATTCATAGTTTTGCCACACTTCATAACCATCAATAAGACTCTAATCAATACACTGTGTTAGATTTTCGTGGACCATTAACAACTTAGTGCTCTGGTACCTAGTTTGTCATGACCTAACCCTAGGGCCTATACGTGACACGACGAATGGAACCCGAAGGGACCCCAAACAAGCCTCTTTGCATATCAATCACACTTCCTTGGTTGCGGGGGCAAAATAAGAATTTCAAGATAAAATAAAAATGGGAAATGGGACTAAGAGAAGTTTTTGATAATCAGAAAAACAATAAAGAGTAAAGCTCATAGCATAAATACATCATGGTATCCAACAACACCTCTAACTTGGAATGGAGCGAGGGCCAAGACACTTTTCGGGCTCATCCATATAATAGTAAGTATTCAACATAAGAAGTCAAACATAGCAAGAGTAACGTAGATATTGTCCTCGAAATTGAGGACTCACCATTGTTTTTCTCTGAAGTACCAAGTTAGCCACGTGGAGGAGTATGATCAAAAGGAACTCTGGTCCCTTCATGGTAAGATTATGTAGGCATAGAGTAGGCATTAGTACATTTCAATGTACTAAGTATGCGGGGTACAATGCAACAAAGACATAAGCCAATATACTCAAAGAGCATAATCATAAGCAATGGATATGTAATATCAATATGGCATGCATGATCAATGCTTGTAATAAGACTTGCTTGTAAATCAATCAACTTGCATAATATACCGTACATATGTAGGAAGAGACCTTAACCGACATGAGTAAGACCAAGCGAACGACAACTTGGAATCCCGATGATTACCCCTTATCAGTAAATAGGTGGTATACTTGCAAAGGTTAACCATACTTCACCTTATGGGAACATGACCCATTTCTTATGAAGTAACCCTCCTTACTGGAACATGACCCATTTCGGAAAGGATTTCATGATAAAGTGCACAAGATGGATCTACTAGAATAGCAATGGTAATGTATAATCCTATGTTGGCACATAGTTTAAGGAAAGGAGTATGGACCCTTGAAGATAGTCCATGCCGACATCCCATCCATTGGTGCTAAGCCTAATTTCATGAAATACTTGAAATAATCATACTTTAATCATAACAAGAATAGATTGTAAGAATATGATTTGAGTAGCTCATAAACATTCTTGACCTCTAATGGTGAGCCTAACTTGATAATGAGAGTAGAAAATAATACTACATGAACCCTTGCTTTAAGATGAATGGTCCACATGAGGTAAAACTCATGAAATAGGGCTTAACTTGATACTTATAAAATCATAGATACTTTTTATGAATTCCATAATACTTGAAAGACCTTAATCATCACGAAATCACTTGACCTATAAATCATGTAATACATCACCGATAACTTGAGAATTCTTGTCATAACGTTTTATCAAACACATGGTGGGTTTATGATACTCGTTCAAAATCATGGAATTCAAGAATTAACTAATATGAATAAACTAAATACAATTCAACCCACCAACTGTGGCAAAACCCTTATGTAGCATATCTTGAAATCCATCATAAGTGCTCATGAGGGTTCATAGTTTCATAGTTAAAAACATGCATAGTCTCAATAGACATAATTAATTCTTGGAGTAAACTTGAAATAGATATCCATGCATAATCAATCAATACTTGATAAAAACCCAACGTGATATTTTATGTTCATATTTCATAATAGAAGATACTCATGGGTAATACAGCTTGAAAACATGTGATTTTCATGAAAAGTGGAGGCTGGGCTCCATGAGTGAAAGGACACATGGATGAATACCCATATACCTTAAACCTTGAATTTCTTGAAATGAACTTGAAGTAGACTGAGAGCTTCAAATGAGTCCTAGACTCCCAGAATTAAGCTTGAAATTATTAGATTTGAATGAGATAATTAATAGAATCTTAGAGAGGTTTTAGAGAGAGTTTTAGTGAGTTATTGAGTTGAAAAATGACTAAGTATGGGTGATTTCACATTTAAGTGGGCATGGGACTATGACCCTAATGCCCTTGGGCGAATTAAGAAAACTGAGGAAAATAATGCACTGGTCTGCATCCATAGAATGACATAGACGTATCGCGCTTAAAAAATACACTACTCCGCACATCTGGCGTATCACATCCAGGGAACGGACAATCATTGTAATCGTAAAATTAGCAAAATATATATTTTTCTATGGGTCTACTATAATCTGGGTTATACCCATTGCCCTTTCAATTTTGCCCCCTGACTGAGCACATAAAGTTGGATTTTCAAAACCACGCACGAATTTTGAGATATATGGAAATTATAATTATGGGGAATTCCAAAGCACATGAGGAGGTTTCAACATGCTTGTTCAATTTCTCTTACCCAGTTGATTGAACCTACTCGGTGCATTTTGATCTCTCACCCCTACTTTGTTTCCTCACCACAGATTGAGCAGAGGGATTCACACAAAGGAGTTAACACTCTAGCTGAGTTACTATTCATCCATCCAGATCACAGCGGTGAGGCTCAGACTTCGAGTCATCGTGGATCTTGAGTTTTCTTTTTATTTTCTTTCTATCTCATACTTGTATCAGATATTATGAGAGAGTTTTGTATTCTTCTTGAGACAGTTGATTATGTCTTGTTGGACTTATTTGAGATGATCTTGTACTCATGACTAAGTATTTTGGGATTGTTATGTTATATTGAGTTGATTTAGGCTTTATTTCATCTTTTTTAGTTGCCATCCATTTTGGGTCATGACATGTTTATTATTAGAGATCTAGGTTCATTGGGCTAGTGAGTCAAGAGCAAGGTGTTTAGTAGAGTCTTGCGGATCAGTGAGTAGATGTCCACACCAATCTTTGAGAGGCTATAGGATACTTATTAGGAAGCATTTCACATCATCCTTCCATTTATGTGTTCCTTTCTATTACCCATTTTGAAAATGTCTAATTTGCTCCTTCTACCTAGATACTAACTACCATATCCCACCAATTAGTGTAGTAGTATGAGGTAGCTAATGTGGCTTCTACTTGAGGTTGAGGTAGAGTTTGGGACAGAACCAGGGGCTGAGGACATATTAGAAGGGCAACTCTACCTCGAGGGCAGACTAGATCGGCTTCTCCAGAGCCTACCTATGAGTTGGCGGGACCTGCAAATCCTATTTCACTGCTCTTAGCCCAAAAACTACACCCTCGGTTCAAGAGTTACTCTTGAGGGTATTGGCTAGGTTGGAGGGAGTACTTGTCGCCCCAGCTACTGTTGATGTATCACTTTCTACAACATCGGTTGGCCTCATACATCTTGTTTAAGTTTGAGTTCTCAGTTTCATTGTGTGGCTATTACTCTATCTATTGCACATCTCTTGTTTATGCTGCCACAATCTTCTGCCAGCCAAGCCATGTCTATGATGGAGTAGCAGTGCTTCAAGAGGTTTATGTAGTTAGCTTCCCTACAATTTGATGGCACACCTGGCGATAGAGCCTATGATTTTTCATCAGAGTGCTAGGACCAATTGTGTAACTTGGATATTCTTGAGTTTTATGGGGTTGCCTACACTTCATACTAGCTCATTGGCCTTGCCAAGTAGTGGTGGAGGTCAGTTGTAGCTCGTAGACCTGTTGGATCTCCAATTATGACCCGGCGATAGTTCACTAAGATATTTTTGGAGAGGTTCATGCCATACAACCTCTGAGACAGCTGTCGGGATGAGTTTGATAGGCTACAACAGGGTTCTATGTCTGTTTTTGACTACGAGGCTAGATTTTACACATTGTCCAAATATGCCTTGTCCAGTATTCCTACTATGTTCGAGAGGATTTGACAATTTGCCAAAGGCTTGGCAGGGTATCTTCAGGACGGTACATCTTCCTTGGTATTGGCTGGAGGCACTTTTCAGTGTGTTTTGGATCGTACTCATATTACAGAGCACATAAAACAGGATAGACATGGAAGGTTTAGTGGGCACCCGACTATGGGATCGAGATATTTAGAGGTAGGGCCATCAGGGTCGACCAATTCACATAGCTCTTCTAGCATATGATATTGTTAAAATATCTAGTTCTACTCAGGTAGGTAGTGCACCATGGCTTGGCTGATTTTTAGGGCAGCCGCCTTAGAGGCAGAAGATCAAGGCTTGTTATAATTGTGATAAGATGGGGCACTTGGCTTATTGTTTTCCTTACTGTGTACCACCTGCTCAGACTTTAGGTTACCAGCCAGCTCGTCTAACACTAGTACCTTGGGATACACTTCAGGCAATGAGAGATAGTGCTAGAGGAGGTCGTGGTATAGTGAGAGTTGGTGCTCAAAGTGGTCCACAAGCTTGTGGTAAGCATAGAGTTTTTATGCTATTCTAGATAGAGCTGAGGCAGAGGCCTCTGATGTAATTATCATAGGTATGGTCCTAGTGTGCCATTGTTCAACTTCAGTTTTATTTGATTCAAGCTCTACTTATTCATATTTGTCGGTCTATTTTACTTCTGACATTGATATTATGTGTGAGTTGCTTGCCGAGCCTATTTGTGTTTCCATCTCGATAGGTGAATCTTTAGTGGTGAATTGGGTATATCGGGGTTGTGTTGTGACTTTTATGGGGAAAGATACCATTGTTGATTCGATATTTTGGATATGGTTGATTTTGATGTGATATTGGGCGTGAATTGGTTGTCACTTTATCATGCTATTCTTGACTGTCATGTGAGGATCGTGACCCCATCATGCCCCGACTTAGTTGATGTGTACTGGAGCACTTATCTCCTATCCTAACAGTGTTATTTCTTATATGTATATTTGTCGGCTGATGGGAAGGGGTGTTCGGAATATTTAGCTCATGTGCAGGCTATTTGTCAGGAACCTCCATCATTGGACACTACTAGGGCTGTCAAAGAGTTCATAGATGTGTTCCCAACTGATTTATCAAGTGTTCCTCTGGATCATGATATTGACTTTGCTATCGATGTGGAGCTGGACACTAAGCCTATATTTATTATTCCTTATCGGATGGCTCCGGCTTAATTGAAGGAGTTGAAAGAACAGTTAGAAGATTTGTTGAATAAGGGATTCATTCCTCCTTGAGTTCTCCTGTATTATTTGTAAAGAAGAATGATGGCACTATACATATGTCTATTGACTATCGCTAGCTTAACAATGTGACCATCAAGAACAAATATCCATTGCTTTATATTGATGATCTTTTTGACCAGTTGTAGGGTACTTCGATATTCTCTAAGATTGACTTGAGGCTCGAGTATTATCAATTGAGAGTTCAGGAGTCTGACACCTAGAAGACATCTTTTAGGACCCGTGATGGGCATTATGTGTTCATGGTTATGTCATTCGGGTTGATTAATTCCTTGGCTGCTTTTATGAAGTTGATGGATCCAGTGTTCAAGTACTATTTGGACATCTTTGTGATTGTGTTCATAGATAATATCTTTGTTTATTCCAAGAATGAGGCAAATCATGTTGAGCACTTGAGGACCGTACTCCAAACATTGAGGGAAGAGAAGTTATATGCAAAGTAAATAAAGTGTGAGTTTTGGCTTGAGTCTGTTGTATTTCTTGGCCATATTTTGTCAAAAAAGGGTATTATGGTCGATCTGACCAAGGTAGTAGTTATTCATGAGTGGGCTAGGCCTACTTTCGTGATTGAGATTCAAAGCTTCCTTGGTTTAGCAGTGTATTGTTAGTGTTTTGTTAAAGGCTTCTCATCTATAGCAACCCATTGAGTAGATTGACTCAGGAGGCTATGGCATTTAAGTGGTCAAACGATTGTAAGGAAAGCTTCCAAAAGCTCAAGGATTTGTTGAATTCAACACTTATTCTTGCTACCCGAAAAGGGGGTTCCATTTGTTGTATATTTTGATATTTCAGGTGTGGGCTTGAGTGGTGTATTGATGCAAAAGGGGAAGGTGATAGCTTATGCTTCTAGACAGCTGAAGGTGCATGAGAAAAACTACCCTACCTATGTCTTAGAGTTGGCTACGGTTGTGTTTATGTTAAAATCAAGGTGACATCATCTTTATGGGGTACATTGTGAGATCTTTACCAATCATTGGAGTCTCAAATACATCTCAGCCTAATATAACATGAGACAATGTAGGTGGTTGGAGTTGCTTAAGGACTATGATATCTCTATTCTATATCACCTTGGGAAGGCCAATATGGTGGAAGATGCTTAGAGTTGGAAGGCTACTAGTATGGGGAGTCTGGCATTCTAGAGGGCTGAGAACAGGCCCTTAGCTTTTGAGGTTTAGGTGCTTGCTAGATAGATGGTTCGTTTGGAAATTTCTCCTTTGAAGAGTGTTTTGCACTTTGTTGAAGGTAGATTTTCCTTGTTTGGTTAGATACGTGCTCATCAGTTTGAGGATCCCAGATTGTGCATGAATCGTGACAAGGAGTTGAGACGTGAAGCCAAGATGGCTATTGTTGATTTTGATGGTGTTTTGAGGGTTAACGGTAGAGTTTATGTACCTAAGGTAGGAGATTGGGTGAAATTGATACTAGAGGAGGCCCATTGTGCTGGATATTAAATCCATTCGGGTGTGACTAAGATGTATCATGATCGTAAATAGAATTATTAGTTGTTTGACATGAGGAGCGACATAGCTGAGTTTATGGCTTAGTGTTTAAATTTCCAACAAATGAAGTATGCGCATCAAAAGCCTGGTATATCGATGAAAAAGTTGCCCATTCCTGAATGAAAGTGGGAGAGAGTGACTACGGATTTTGTTACAAGTTTGCTCATTGCCTTAGTCAAGTTTGATTCAGTTGGGTGGTTGTTGATTTATTGACCAAGTCGGCGCAATTCTTACTAGTGAAGACTAGCTATAGTGTAGAGCAATTAGCTAGGTTATATATCCGAAATATTATCAGATTGCATGGTGCGCCAGTGCCTATAGTATTAGATAGAGGGTATGTACTTACTTGTGACTTTTGACGGGCTTTATAGTGTGGTTTGGATACTAGAGTGGATTCGAGTTCAACTTTTCACCCTTACACTGATGGTCAGTCAGAGTGCACCATTCAGGTGTTAGAGGACATGCTTAGGGCCTATGTTATTGATTGTGGGGCCTGATGGGACCAACACTTACCTTTGGCAAAGTTTGCATATAATAACAATTACCATTCCAGCATCTAGATAACATCGTTTGAGGCTTTCTATGGACGGAGGTGTAGATCACTGATTGGATGGTTTAATTCAGGTTCAGCCGAGGTGTACTATATAGATTTTCTTCAAGATGCTATGGACTGGGTCTGACTTATTCAGAGTAGGCTCCTAACATCTCAGTGTCACCAAAAGAGAGTTATTCTGATAAGAGGGTTGGGACTCTTGAGTTCTCTGTTGGTGATAGTATTTGGCTAAAAGTTTCACCTATGAAGGGTGTGATGAGATTTGGGAAGAGGGGAAAGCTTAGTCCCAGATTCCTTGGTCAATTTGAGATTTTCAGGAGAGTTGGTGAGGTAGCCTGTGAGTTAGATTTACCACTGAGACTATCTGTTGTTCATCTTATTTTTCATGTTTCTATGCTCCACTGGTATATTACAGATGAGTCCCATGTGATATCTTATGACTTGGTTGAGTTGGGTCCAAATTTGTCTTTCGAAGAAGAGCCCATAGAAATATTTGACAGGCAGGTCTAGAGATTCAAATCCAAATATAAACCTTCTGAGAAGGTTCAGTGGCGGTATCATTTTGTTGATGAGGCTACTTGGGAGTTAGATTCTAACATGCGGGCCGGATATCCCAGCCTCTTTGAGGCTTTAGGTACTCCATTTTCTTATGTTCGAGGATGAACATTATTAGTAGTAGTTAATAATGTAATGACTTGATTGGTCATTTTGGCCTTATCTGTGAAAATTACTATTTTACACTTTCATAAGTTGCTTTGGTCCTATTTTGAACTATTTGATTGGTTGAAATTGAAATCCTGAGCTTTAAAAGTTAAAAATATGACTTTCGGCCTTTTTGAAAACTTAAGTTGTTGAAAATAGTGAGCTTTATACTATTTTGGGTTTTGAATATTGGGTCGGAGATCCGTCAATTCCATTAGCTCTGGAACATCAAAACTGAATTATAGGAGATTGCAGAACTGAATTCAAAGTTAAAATGAGGTTTTTAGGCCCAAAGTTGTAGTTTTGGTCATTTTAGAACCAAAATTTAACTTTGTTAACATTCAGAGTTGGAAACTCAAATAAGAATTCCGACAGTTCTAGTAGTTTCTATAGTGAAACTAACGCTAGCAATGGTCTCGTCATAATTTTGGAGTTGCCGACGACAGTTTTGGTATTTTGAGTTTTAAACTAGTTCATTGGACTTGCAATGGTAAATGTATTATGGAACCTCAGAATTAAACTTTGATTATTCGGTCGAGTCCAGATAATTATTTCTGATGAGAGCATATTCCTAGTTTATAAAATTTGGGTTCTGGATGGATCTCGGGGGTTAGGCTGTGTACATCCGACCCCCTCTCACCCCGCAATGAGCGGGAGCCTTTTGAGGCACTGGGGTATGTTGTTGTTGGAACTGCAAGTGTGGAGTGTCTGGTATAACCCTATTTTATTCTCCGTGTTTGTGGACAAACTTCCACATTCGCGGTGATATAATTCTCTCTCTTCTCCACGTTCACGGAGATGCTGCTATATTCATAGAGGTATAAGCCCTTTCTTCTCTGCATTTGCAAATAATTATTCGCGTTCGTGGAGTACATTTTGTCTAAGTCAATTCTTGAGATGTAAAATCAATATTTTTACTCCATTTTCAATATTTCAAGTTTTGCAAGGCGATTTTTGAAGAGAAGTTTTGGAGAAATCTTTAGGGTAAGTATTTCTAATATCATTTTGATTAAGATATATGATTTTTATCTTGATTTTGTCTTGAATTTCATGATTTTGAATGTCCAGAATTAGGGATATTTGGTCTATGATCTTCAAACTTTAAATGGTGATTTATCTATCATTTGAACTCAATTTTAGTGGAATTTTTACCCACGAACTCTACTTTTCGTGTAGAACCTAATTTAGAAGTCAATTTTCAGATTTAGAAACTTCAAATGTTAGCCTTAATTTTGACCATTTTGCCACGAAGCATAATTCATGCCAATATGGATACCAAAATTCACCTCTTGATGTGTAATATTTTTTTTAATAGTGGTGATCGATTCAAGTATCGTTTCAAGGGTTGAATTGATTGAAAGCTTTTAGAATGTTGTTTCGGCATCAAGGTAATTTCAACTAACCTTTATGGAACTAGATTTGAGTTATTGAGCATTCTTATGGTCTAATTGTGAGATATATATTGAATTATGAGCCAATATAATATGATTGAATTTGATGGGTTTATGTTGTTGGTTATATTGAATATTTAGTAAATGGTGATCCTATTGATGAATTGAGATGAAATCAAATGATTTGAGATAATTGGGATATCATTATGATGGAATGATACTTGAGATAGTTTTTGATTAATGTTGTATCTAATTGATGATGAGTGTGATAAGTTTGAGAGTTATGAGCCCATTTGGGGTACGTGTACTGCTTGTTTCATTGAAATCTTAGTTATTACTGAGTTAGTGATGTGATGGGATAATGTTGACCTTATGGTACTAGATGATATAGATGGTATAGTCCATTTAATGTGATCGCTGCAGCACATATTCTATCTTACATGGATTAGATGCCTTGGAATGCGCATGTCTCTTACCTGATTAGTTGTATTGGTATGCACACATCTTATACTGGACTGAGTGCATTTGAGTGCATATATCTCATTCCTTGGTTGCATTGATATGCACACATTATATACGACTATTTGCATTAGCATGCACATATCTTATACATTACAGGTTGCATTGTCATTCACACATCTCATTTCATTTGCATCCTTTGAGATATAACGATATATATTAGGGCAGTTGGCTATGGCTTGCGACTCCTTGAGACACCCCATTATAAGGCCCACGATGCTTGGAGATACTTTTGAGTATGGCCTATGATGGCTTTAGATATTTGATTACATTGATTATGACGCCCCTAGGTTCTATCTTGTAGCTGTCACAACCAAGGCCTAGGGCCTAGACGTGACACGGCGAATGGGGGCCCAAAGGGACCCCAAACAAGCTTCTTAGTATATCATTTACACATCCTTGGTCACGGAAGAAATTAAGTAACAACAAGAGAATAAAATAAGGATAAAGGGACTAAGGAAAGTTATTCATAGCATAAATCACCAAAGGAGTCAAAGCTCAAAGCATAAATACATAGTTTGTCCAACAACACCTGTAACATAGATTGGGCGGGGGCCAAGAAAACTTTTCAGACTCACCCTCATAGTAACAAGCATCTAAACAAATAAAAGAGTCTTTACATAACATAAGATCAATAGTTATTGTCCTCGGAGTTGAGGACTCACCAAGCTTGCTTTAAGAGATAGTACTAGCCACGTGGAGGAGAAAGATGATCAAGTGGAGCTCCGGTTCCTCCATGGTAATATCATGTAGGCATAGAGTATGTGTTAGTAAGTTTGTATGTACTAATTATACAGGATGCAATGCCACAGAAGATAAGCAACATAGTCGAAATGCATAATTAGGCAATGGACTAGCACATAACAATATGGCATGTCCGAATGATGCTTGAAGTAAACGTGCTTATATAGAACATATTACATATGTAGTAAGAGACCTTCATTATGGAATCCAAGGCCTACCACACCCTTGGGGAGGCGATTAAGGTATTAACCCCTCAATTGGTCGATGGTTGTCACACACTACCATCCATGGTGATTGAGGTATTAACCCTTCAATTGGTTGATGGTTGTCATACCCTACCATTCATGGTGATTAAGGTATCAACCCCTCAACTGGTTGATGGTTGTCAAACCCTACCATCCATGGTGATTGAGGTATCAACCCCTTAATTGGTTGATGGTTGTCACACCCTACCATCCATGGTGATTGAGGCATAGCACCCCCTCAACTAGGTGTGGTCACTTGCAACAATATAGATACTTTTCATGAAACCAACATGTACATACATTTCTTTCATCATCATAAAGCCACTTAACTCATAAGCCATGAAATAGACCTTCAATAACTCAAAAACCCTTAACCAGATATTTTATCAAACACTCGGCGGGCCCAAGAAACTTCTAATATCCAATGTAGTCAAAGGTCTAGGCTAATTTCTAATTACCTCCATCTTTTTAAGATCTACCTTAAGACCATCCCCGGACACCACATGACCTAGGAAGGAAACCTCTTTCAACCAAAACTCATATTTCTCATATTTGGCATACAACTTCTCGTCCCTCAAGATTTGTAACACCACCCTCAAGTAATTCACATTTTCCTCCTCACTATGGGAATAAATCAAGATATCATCAATAAATAACACCACAAATAAATCAAGGTATGATTTGAAGACCCTATTCATAACCACGAATAGGCATAACCACAAATTCATAGTGCCCAAAACTAGTCCGGAAGTCCATCTTGGGAATGTCACGCTCCCTCACATTCACTTGGTAATACCCGGACCAAAGATCAATCTTAGAGAAGTGACTAGCCCCTTGAAGTATGTCAAATAGATCATCAATCCTTGCCAAAGGGTACTTATTCTTGATGGTGACTCTATTAAGTTGTCGATAATCAATACATATACAAAGAGAACCATCTTTCATCTTCATAAATAACACCGGTGCACCCCAAGGTGATTGGATAGGCCTAATAAAACCCTTCTCCAAAAAATCCCTCAATTGCTCTTTCAACTCCTTCAACTCTGCCAGGTCCATATGGTAATGGGGAATACAAATGGGTTGAGTATCGGGAAGGAGATCTATGCAAAAATCTATTTCCCTTTCGGGAGGAACACCGAGGAGCTCACTAGGGAAGACATATAGGAACTCATTAACCACTGGGACAGACTCTATAGGAAGTACTTTGGACTCAACATCATTAACTCTCATAATGATAGAGATACCCCTTAGAAATCAACTTTTGGGCTTTAATGCAAGAAATGAATCTACCCTTGACCAGCACATCATGACTCTCCCACTCAAGAACGGGTTCATTTAGAAATTGAACGTTGACCCTACGGGTTCTACAATCAATAGAGGCATAATATGCATATAACCAATCTATCCTAATAATGACATCAAAATCCACCATACCCAACTCAACAAAATCATAGGGAAATATCTTATACAAAATGAAAATGGGACAATTCCTATAAACCCTTCTAGTAACAATGGATGCACCAATGAGAGTAAGCACTTCATATGCCTCACACAACAATTCAGGTTCAACATGAAACTATTTGGCAACAAAAGAAGTAATAAAAGAAAGAGTGAAACCTGGGTCTATCAATGCATATACATCAAATTGAAAGACTTTTAACATACTGGTGATGACATCAGGCACCTCATCTACTCCATCCGTCCCTTGAAAAGCATAGAACTGATTGTACCTTAGGGCACCACCTTGTTGACCTCCACTTCCCAAATGGACCATATTTGTACCGCGACCATATGGATGACCATTTCTATCCTTGTTTTGATTACGAGGACAATCAATCTACATGTGACCCAGTTCTGCACAACTAGTATCCCTCAAACAAGGGTCGTTATGGCCTCTACCACATCTTGGGCACATAGCATTAGGCACCACACCACACCACCTTGGACACTTGGGTTGTCATTAGCAAACCTTCTATTAGGAACATTTGAAGACCCTTGGCCATAATGAAAATGGACACCCTGAGGACCTTGGAACCTTCCTTCAAATGGGGCCCTCTTGGCCTCATTACCGTTTCTCTTTCTCAAATTTTGCCCCTCCAATTTTTCAGCATAAGTCATGAGATGGGACAAGTCCATATAACCAATCAACATAGTGGTACGACATTCTTCATTTACCAAGTTGCACACATGCATCACAAAGTTGTTCATCCTAGATATCGGCTCGGCCACCATTTGTGGAGCATATCTAGAGTTTTGGTTGAACGTGAGGGCATACTCCCTCACACTTATAGACCCTTGCTTCAAATTCATGAATTCCATCATTTTTTGGACTCCCTTAGCTCACGAGGGAAGAACATATTGAGAAATGCCACCTTAAACTTCTCTCAAAGGATCACATTTTTGTTCCCCTTCTCCTCTTTCCATTGAGTAAATTATATTTGGGGCCACCCCTTTAAGTTGGTTGTCTGCCAACTCCATTTTCTCCTCCGATCTAACACCCATGATAGATAATACTTTGTACATGTCATATATGAATTCTTGAGGGTCCTTATCCACTTTAGATCTATGAAACTTTGGTGGGTTCATCCTCATGAAATCCCCTACCATAGAAACTAAAGTAGGATCATGAGGGGCTTGGGCCCCTTGGTTGATTTGATTAGTCATAGTTTGACCTAGCATGGCAATAACATCCCGGAACTCTTCATGAGTCGGTTTTTCTTCGAGTGCACAAGCTCTTCTTCTTCTTGGAATAGGCACGATCTAGCATAGATAAGAAAATTCATAAGGGCAAAGCCTTACCTTAATTGACACGGTGTGTTGGATACCGAGGACTATTAACAACCTAGTGCTCATGACCAATCCTAGGTCCTAGACATGTCACGATGAATAAGGACTTAAAAGGACCCCAAACAAGCCTCTTAGCATATCATTTACACATCCTTGATTGCGGAACCAATTAAAAAACAACAAGAGAATAAAATAAGGATAAAGAGGCTAAGGGAAGTATTTTATAGCATAAATCATCAAAGGGGTCAAAGTACAAAGCATTAATACATAGCTGTCCAACAACACATATAGCATAGATTGGGAAGGGGCCAAGAAAACTTTTCGGGCTCACCCTTATTGTTATAAGCATCTAAACAAAGCAAAGAGTCTTTACATAACATAGGATAAATAGCTATTATTCTTGGAGTTGAGGACTTACCAAGCTTCCTTCAAGAGATAGTACTAGCAACGTGGAGGAGGAGGATCAAGTAGAGCTTTAGTTCGTACATGGTAACATCATGTAGGTATAGATTATGCGTTAGTATGTTTGAATATACTAAGTATGTAGGATGCAATTCCACAAGAGATAAGCAACATTGACAAAATGCATAATTAGGCAATGGATGAGCATATAACAGTATGGCAGGCAGGAATGATACTTGAAGTAAACATACTTATATAGAACATATTACATGTGTAATAAGAGACCATCATTAGGGAATCCAAGGCCAACCACTCCCTTGGAGAGGCGATTGAGGTATCAAACCCTCAATCGATTGATGGTTGTCACACCCTACCATCCATGGTGATTGACGTATCAACCCCTCAATTAGTTGATAGTTGTCACACCCTACCATCTATGGTGATTGAGGTATCAATCCCTCAATTGGTTGATGGTTGTCATACCCTACCGTCCATGGTGATTGAGGCACAGCACCCCCTCAACAAGGTGTGGTCACTTGCAACAATATAAATACTTTTCATGAAACCAACTTGTACATATATTCCTTTCATCATTATAAACCCACTTAACTTGTAAGTTATGCAATAGACCTTCAATAACTCAAAATCCTTAACCAGACATTTTATCAAATATTTGGCGAGTGTGTAATGCTAACTCAAAATCATGCAATTCAAGAGTAAAATCATGTGAGAGCACTTAATGTAAATAAATCCACCAACACTTGATAACACCTTCGTGAAAGATACATTAAAAACCTTTATCAAATCACATCATAAAACATAGATTCATAGCTCAAAACTTGTTCAAACAATCAACATTTTATGGAAACACCAACATAATTTAAAATAAAATTCATAGTAAGAATACCCATAAGTAAATTAAATTGAAAACTGCAATTTGTATAAAAAGGAAGGTTGGGAACTATGGGTGAAAGGACCCAATGGTTGAAACCCACATACCTAAACTTTGGAGATTCCCATAATGAAGATTGGAATAAGAACTAGAAGCTTGAGTGAATTGGGTCCTTTCTCCCAAGTGCCCAACAAAATATATAGTTCGGCACCCTGGCCGCGTTGTGCCAAGGGTATGGATTGATTATGAAAATGGCAAATTTTAGAAAATTAAATTTTGATATGGTTGCTCAAAAATTGGGGTTAGACCTATCCCCCACTTAATTTTTCCCCCTGATCATGAATATGAAGTCAAATTTTTGATATCTCATGTACGAGTTTTGAGATATATGAGAATTATTATTATGCGCACTTTCAGGGCACATTTTCGGATACTTTTTGGGGCGTTTCAGTAGCTTCAGCTCAATGCTCTGTAAATCAGCCTTGCGACGGTCATGATTTCACCTCATACACGATTTATGACGCCAAATGATTTATGCATAGCATTTCATTGCAGCATTGGATCAGTTCAGCATCTATATTTTCCATTATTCATGATGTTATTGTATTGTGTACTAACCCTTTTGAAGTAAGTGATATAATTCTTCATTATGACATGCTTGTTCAATTTTTCTTGCCTAACCGGTTGAACCTACTAGGTACTTTTCGATTACTCACACCTACTTTATTTCCTCACTACAGATCAAGCACAAGGACACGCATAGGGGACTTGATCACTCTAGCTGAGTTACTATTCATCCATCCAGATCACAGCGGTGAGGCTCAAATTTCGAGTCATTGTGGAACTTTAGTTTTCCTTTTATTTTCTTTCTATCTCAGACTTGTATCATATATTATGAGACAGTTTTGCATTCCTCTTAAGACAGTCGATTATGTCTTATAGTACTTATTTGAGATGTTCTTGTATCATGACTCCGTATTTTGGGATTGTTATGTTATGTTGAGATGATTTCCTCTTTATTTCCTCTTCTTTCAGTTTCTATCCATTTTGGGTCATGACACACCCTCTTAATCCTAGCGTTATTATTATCATTATCACAAAATATGTTTTACATACTTAAGATCAAGATAATAAAATCCATAGCTTCATCATAAGAGGTTAGGGCTAGGTATGGGTTTGATGTGCTATCAAAATACTACACATTTAGTTCCTTAAACAAGGGATTTTATGAGTTCTTAAGGCAGCTTTTTATTGTTTTGATGTGTTTTTGTGTTAATCTTGTAGAAAAGTTAGGTTGGCATGATTTTGAAGAAAAGTTGTAGATTTTGTTGAAGCTTAAGCCATACAAGCCAAGTTACGAGTCATAACTCAAGCTACGAGTCATAGGTTGTGTCATAGCAAGAATTAGGGACCAAAAATAAAAAATCTTCCAAGTAAAGGTCACTCCTACAAAGATATCCTACTAGCCATAATGCATACTACGACTCATATAGGTGGACTCGTAGCAAGAATCAGAGAGCCAAAATATTAGACCAAAAAAATTGAAGACCAAGACTACGAGAAAAACATACAAGTTATAGCCCAAGCAACGACTCGTACCTATAGGTCATACCAGTTCAGTCCAAGATGACAAGAACCTGATATAAGACCCCGAATACGACTCATAGGTTATCCTATGAGTCGTAACTGCGTGACTTATCAGCTGCCAGTTGTCTTTTCTTTATAAATTCTAGGGTTATTTTGTAAATACTATATATAGTTTAAATTAGGTTTTTGAGAGGAGATTTCGATTAGTAGACAATCTATAATACAGTTTGAATCTTTTCTTAGTTTTTAGAGTAGTTTATTGTTCTCTCTTGGAAAACCCATTTTGGGGATTGCAAATCTTGCCTTATACTCACTGTTGATCAATCAAGCTTGTGGGTTTGCAACTTGTGGTGCCTGTTTTCTTCATTGTTATTGGTAAAACTTTCAACTATATCTATCATGTGCATTTTTGTGCATTTTGCTTTAGCCATGAGTAGCTAAGCATCCACAACTTGGAGTTGTGGGAACCATGGGTAGTTTACTTAAAATGCCTTAGGTTCCTTACATTTCTATGATTGGGGTTTTGCATGTATTATCTATTTTCATTCATTTTTATTGTTGTTTGGTGGTGGCCAACATCAAACCGCACCTATTATCATGATCCCGCCAAGGCAGTGATGAATAGAAAAAGGGAGGTGGATGACAGAATTCGATTGATGTTTTCTCATGTAATCAATCAAACCTGACCAAGGGGAGGTTGACTGGGACTATTGGTAACAGTTAGTTGGCACAACATGGTGGCCGACCAAGCGCCATGGTGAAATTAACCTTCACCTTCAGAAGAGGGCTGGAAGAATCTAAGTTACCGTCCTGCATGCAAATTACCAATTATAGCTATGTTATCTAGGGTAAATCATGTCGATGTACCATAGGAGAATAATTCCCAATTTGTCCCCAAAATTGAGTATTTCCTTGCACTACAGTTAGTGTTTATTTTATTTTGTTTTTGAATCACAAACCCCGCCTCTATTTTTAGAGATTTTAGTCATAAATACTAGAAATTATTAGTAGTGAAGTCTTGTAGTCAAGCCCTATATTTCCTATGGATTTGACCCTAAACTCAGTTAGGTTAACTGTTGACAATGATAGCTTTCTTATTAGAGCGTGAATATCATGTCTAAAAAATTATGGTTCCATTGCCAGGGAATATGGATAGGTTTTAATTTGATTTCACTATTAGTTAACTCTAGTGTTGATTTCTAGAGTCTCTCGTACTTTACTTTTGTTTTTATTTTTGTTTTTTGATTTTACTTGCAAGGTATACTAGGTTGTATGCCCAACACGAGGAGCCAAGACAATCTCTTAGCTCCACTCAATTTGGAGATCCATCGACTACCAAGAAGAATGGCTCATGTGTGACAATTGAGGTTGAGGAGGATATGCATACGAACGAGATATAGAAAGACAGGAGAATCCACAACAAAGAAGTAACAGGCCACAACTCAGGGACTTCAATGAAAATGCTTATGGGTGGAATCAATATCGATTGAATCCTATGGCTATGGATGTTACCAATGCTATAGTACTGCCTCTTTTGCTGATAGATACAAAGTTCATGGTATCGAGTTGATTTATCCAAATGCTCCAAAACCACGATCTATTCACAGGGCTACCTTCGGAGGATCCCTACTATCATCTTCAAAATGTGGTATTTGTTTGCAAAAGTGTCATGGGGATACAAAACCTTTCTTTTGATGTGGTTGGTTTAAGAGTGTTTCCACTATCATTGATTGGCAATGCAGTTGTATGGTTGTTAGAGCTTTCTCCTAGTACGATCACAAGTTGTGCTGAACTTGAGAGAGTATTCCTTGAAAAATGATTCCCAAGATCTAAGAAGTTGAAGATCAAGGACCAAATCAACAACTTTGAGCAATTGCTGGGTGATTCTATTAGCACAACATGAGAGAGATTTACTAAATGCTTAAGGATTGTCACTGATCACAAGATTGTGGATGATGACTTGGTTGAGATTTTCTATTGGACACTTAATGAGAATAGTCAAGCTTGCACTGACACAATCATGGGAGGCATGTTCTTAGACCAACCTTTCAAATTGATAATCGCAATGATGGAGCAAGTGGCCAAGACAAATAGAGCATGGGGTGAATGAGAGCGCAGTGTGACGAAACCTTCTTGTGCGATTAATACCATTAGTGAGTAAGCAAAGGTAAACGAAGAGATCATGGAGAAACTTGCTCAACTTCGTACAAGTATGGACTTGGTTTTAAAGTGAATCAAGAAAGTGTCCAGGTAGTTACTCACCAGCCTCCAAAGTCTCCTACCTATGATGACCTACTCATTGACGAGGATGTATGTTTTGTAAGCAATCACGCGCCGGGTTTTCGAAATAACCCCCAAGAGTCCAATTTGGACTATTAGAGGCAAGGTTCTGAATATCAAGGTCGAAACTTTAACTGTGATGGGATATATCGAGACAACTGGAGTGGATACTATAAGAGAGAGAGTGCCAGATGCAGAATAGGAGAGAAGAGAGGGCTTCAGGAATAGTCCTTATGTGCCATCACACAATCGTGATGCCGGATCAAACAACTGTAGGATTGAAGAAATGTTTGAAAAATTATTGGAGCGAGCCGACTATCAAGATGAGACTTTAAAGGGAATGAAAGAAGATATCTCAAGTATTAACCAAAACATAGTCTCACTCGATTGCGATCAAGCAACTTGACCAACAACCTGGGAAAGTCTCTTCCCAATTAAACCAATGCCAGAAGGGCACCCTAACTAGCAACATGGTTCAAAATACAACTAATGAAGGGCATTGCATGGCGGTGGTCACTAGGAGTGGCAAGAGCACCGCAGATCCCCCTATGTCAGTAATTTAGGATGAACTTGATGAGAAGGGCCTTGATAGTGAAGTCGTGGTTAAGGGTGAAGATCTGAAGGTTGTCGAGATGCAACAAGAAGAGGTAAACGATCACAAAAAATTGAAATCAATTCCCAAACCTCCTCGTACTTTCCCTTAAAGACTTAAGAGAAAAGAAGAGTATGGTAAATTCAAACACTTCCTCTTGATGTTGAAACAACTCTCCATCAACATTCCCCTTCTAGAAGCTTTGGAGAAAATGCCCGGGTATGCAAAATATATGAAGGACTTAGTCACCAAGAAACACACTTTAAGCCAAGAGTCCTCGCAAGAACTCCAACAATGTAATGTGATTATGACTAAATTTCTTGCTCAAAAGCAAGAGGACTTAGGTGCATTTACCATCCCTTGCACCATTGGTGATGTCGAGTTTGCAAGAGCATTGTCTGACTTAGGAGCGAGCATCAATGTAATGCCTCTTGCAGTATTCAAAAGTCTTGTCCTTGGTACTCATACCCTGACAAGAATGAGGTTGCTTACGCTGGATTAAACCATTAAAAAGACAGAGTGAATCCTCTTAGATGTGTTTGTTAAAGTGGATAAATTCATCTTCCCGGCGGATTTTGTGATCCTTGAGTGCGAAGTGGATTTTAAGGTGCCCATCATTTTGGGGAGACCATTTTTGGCGAACAGGAGAGCCCTAGTGCATACGGATTCAAGTAAATTGTGGTTTAGGGTTAATAGTGCAGAAGTTGTTTTTGATATTCACCAATCCATGAAACACCCAGATGAGTGCAAAAGTGAGGTATGGACCCTCAATGATAGTTGATGAAGGATGGTGATAAAGTCGAGCCGCGACATTAAACAAGGCGTTTCTTGCGAGGCAACCCAAGCATTTTTGATAATTATTGGCTTGTTTGAAGTGTTTTTGATTGTTGAGATTTTTAGGTAGAAGGTGTGAGTTTTTGCTTATGATTGAAAGACATTGATGAAGTTGTAATAGTTTGGGAATTGTTGTGTTTTGAGATTTTGTTTGCAGGTGAGGCTTGAAGAATTGAAGATCAGAAAAATGACACTTGGAGTAGCTTCTACGATTAGGACGAGTCGTAGTCCTTACTATGACGCGTAGTCATACATCGTAGAGGGAATAAATGAGTATGAGAAGTTGGCATATACACTACGAGCCAACTTTATGACTCGTAGGATGCCCTACAAGTCGTAAAGTGGGGTCTGTAATGCCCTGATAAAATGCCCCATAAAGACAAGCAAGCAATCCAATCCTTTCAAAGGAGATTGGTGGATGAGTCATCTGAGGCTGAGCAGATCGAGGGCTCTATGGAAGCCTACAGAGTCAGGGTAGACCTGGAGGCTAATAGACCACAGACTCAGGCACTTGCAGCGGATACGCCCATGGAAGTTAGTAGGGATGGGTCAAATAGAAGTATGCCACAGATGAACCCCTAACACTAAGGTTCAGAGTCAGAGTCGGAGTCGGAGAGAACTTCTCAGCAGGAAGAAGTCCAGTCCCAACCCCAGCTGACTGCAAATGGTGCATCCCTAGGATGAAAGAAATATACAACCAAGGGTTGGAGCCTAAGGGGCAAGACAAGCCCGTCTGCCAATTTCATGAAGAGTCTCGGTAGAAAGCCTCAGGCTTAGACAGAGTGCCTGGATTAGATGCTGGATTGGATCTTCTCGGATTTTGGTGGACCACACAACAGCTAGGCAAATATGCCCCTTACATAGTCCGTGAGTTCTATGTGGCGTATCTTCCTACACTCCACCGAGGGTTGCCGAAGAACAAAAGGCCAATTGAGTAGCCGCGGCTACGAGTGGAGACAGTCCGGGGGAGAAAAGTTGATATCCGGAGGAGAAGATCCGACATGTGCAGTTTGGGCTTACTCATTCCTCAGTCTACCATGGAGTATGATAGCAGTATTGAGAAGATGAACAGCGTTAACTGGGAAGGACATCACGGCCAGGACAAAGTTACTATAATGGATACCTAGTCAAATCTGCGAGGAGGGTGTCGAGCCGACGTGGCTCACAAACAATGCAAATCCTATAGTAAAGGAACAACTTTCATTTTGGGCCATGTTTTAGTGGTCCATTATCCATTGGCGTATTAGGCCAACCTTCACAGATAATGTGATCACCCTCAAGAGAGTCGTACTAATGGCCAGCATTCTAGCTGGATTTATAGATTTGGCCCGAATCATTTCGGAGCAGATTCATGAGGCTGCAGCCCGAATAAGAACCTTACTGCCCTTTCCAATTCTGATCCATTGACTATGCAGTGTAGCAGGTGTTCCTATCGATCCTCACCGAGACCCTCATGTAGAGGCCACCCACACTATATATACCAGCTTGATAAAGGCTGATAAGAATCCAATTGCCTTACTACGAGCAACTCTTTCAGCTATCCTAGAGCTATTCACAATAGAGCATCAACTTCCAGGTTCACCTCTAGCGACTACTAGTATTACTCCGGCAACTGCAGAGCCCATGCCAGTAGTTGAGATCGCGTCTACAACATCCTCTAGCACTCCAGTACCAACAATATCTTCCTTACAGGTTGACCCTCTTTTCTCTGCTGTTGCATTTCAGGCTTTATTGCACAGGGTGGCTATAACAGAGGGCAGGTTGTGTGAGCTATCAGCATGGGTCCATCCATTGATTGATCAGACTGTTCGAGACTCCAAGGAGAGGATGAAGACATTTACCCGAGACTTAGTTGATGAGAGAGTCAGAATGGTAGATGCCCAGGACGATGCGTTTGAGACTATAGTCCATAAGAGGCTCGAGAGAGCTAGGACTGCCGACGCGAGTGTGGTTACTGAGAAGTTGGCCAAGTTTAAGGCCGAATTATTACAGATGTTGGCAGCCCCTATTCCAGCCATGGAGGTAGCACTGGTAGGAGATGAGCCATTTTATTGGCTCATTGACCGTCTAGACACCTATGGAAAGAGGCCTCTCGAGCACGTTGACCCAGATTTGACCCTACAAAAGTCGAGATAGAAGGAGGAACCCATACCGAAGAGGTGGTGTAGGAGCCGCTTTTGTTGGTGTCTATTCAAAGAGAGAAAGCACAACACAGCACACCCCACCTGGATAGGGTACTTCTGGCATTGCTACAGAGCAGAGGTAGTCCCAAGACCCCACAGACAAGTTACAGACTGGTACTTGATGCACTAACATGTTTGACCCTTTTTGACCCCATCTTTTACTTTTCTCTATGGGTATTTTGTCCTTGTGTTAGACCCCATCTTTTACTCTGTTTTATGGATATTTTGTCCTTGTGTTAGACAATATTATTTTTCTGTTGGTTTTTGAATGTTTTTGTTGGATAATGTTCTTATATTTGGTTTTGGATATTAGTCTTGTTAATTATTACTTTTTAATGATTAT
>JAABOM020060892.1:0-11480 GCA_011800125.2 Solanum clarkiae
GGTCGGGGGGGATCTCTGGATAAGGATGATCAACTGGCTTTTATCAACACAGATCAATTCTAAATTACCTTTAAGAAGAATTACTCAAAATCAAACAAGTGAGTTTCTTCAAATTAGTAGGTAATAAAAGGTAACACACATATCAATAAGCACGCAATTATTGCTTTATCCGAGAGTAAACTCGCCCACGTAGACATGAGATATGGTAAATACGCAGGACTTTGCCTATGTGATTTTAGAGATGGTAGATCACGAAGTTTGATTTGTGCGAAGTCAAGTCTTCTTGTATTTGATAATGTAGAAAGATAAGCTTGTGGAAGATAGCAAACAATAGGCTTCTGGAAAAATACATTTCTAGAGAGATAGGAAAAAATAGGCTTCTAGAGAGATAGGAAAAATACGCTTCTGGAAAGCTGGAGGGTCAGGCCTAAGAGGCTGCCTACCTATCTCACGGAGGAAAAATCAGACCTTACATAGTTCGGAGCTAGAATATTTTTGAATTGAAATGAAAATTCTTCTTTTTTAGAAGTAGGTTCGATTTTGAGAATTTTGAGACTGGAGTTCGATTTTGTTGAAAAACTTGAGACTAGAAGAGTATTTGGACGAACTTTTGATAGTGACTGGATTTACGTGCTTAGGGGGTTCTAGAAACTTTTGAAAGGAGTGAGCTAGAAGACTTCGAACAAAGCAACATAACCACACCAACAGTTATAAAGCATATATCACATAAATAGATATTGCGCACCCTAAACAGATATGTGACCCTTTTGTACCAAGAGTAGGCCTAACGATTTGAAGGATATATATGCAATTAGACGTTCCATTGCCCCAAAAATATTTGTATATACTTGATAAGTAAACTCAATAGGGATACATAATATGGGAAAGGGATACAAAAATAATCAGTCCCACGCAGGGGTACAGTCCCAAACTAAACCTTCATGGGAGATTTCTTCTTGTTGACTTCTCGACGTCTCTGAACGTCTTCGGATGTAATACCTGTAAACAACCTTCTTTTGATTGAAAATGTGCTATTAAATGAACTCCCAATCCCCCGGGACAAGGGTTCATCAAAAAACATATACATCCTTCAAGTATAACACATAAGCATGATCGTCCATTTGGGCCGGGGGCCACTTTGGACTCAAGGTGGTCTTTCTAATGGGCCCAACACGCCTTGCGTGCTGGGTCGTCTTAGGCCAATGCTTAGATCATAGGGTTTTGGCTTTGCTCTACCCTAGGTGTCTAAGAGTGGGTTTGAATTGGACCAGGTACCTAGGCGAACAACCTGAGCTGAAAATTCATGACAATCATTGGACACATCACGAACCAATAAATTGCCACTTATTCCGAAAAAGGTTAAGTATTTGGAAATCTAGCTGTGGGCTCGCAAAACCATCCTTCCAAATAAGCAAGATAAAATAAGAAATGCCATGAAATGTCAATGATAGTTTAATATTGAATTTAAGCATATAAAGCAAATAAGAAAATATAACAAGTCAAATAGTTAGTCAAACACATAATCTAATGGTTAGAACCTAATTAAAGTCCCCAGAGGAGTCGTTATTTCTGTTATACCAAAAAATAGCTTTTTTGAAAAGAAATTATTTGAAAAATAAAAAAATTCGGTTTGAACTCAATTAATTTAAGAAAAACCGATTCTCGAAATTCGAAAGAAAAACAGAGAGAGTTGTCACCTGATTTTACGGATAAATAGAAAACCAATAAATATTTAAAAAGATCTAATAGAAAAATTCTTTTAAATCCAAAGAAAGGGTTTAGGTTCACATTTCCACTTCGGAAAGATTTTACGCACTCGAAATGGCCACTAACGTGCGGTTATCCGACGATTAGGAGATTTGACTAACTTTGAAAATATTTTCTTGACTTGGAAAAGGTTGACTAGTTTGAAATTAACTAATTTGAAATGATTTTGCTGGACTGGACTAAATTGAAGGTAATTGACCAAACTTGAAGGAAATTGACTAGGTTTGAAAATTGAACTAAAATATATTTCTTTTTTTCCTTATTTTTTTAAAATAACAAATAACATAAATGGCTTGACCCATTGGAGAATCTAATTACATTGAAACCAATAACATAATGTTAGTATCCAAACAAACACAATAAAATAAAAGAAGAGAGTTGAAATAATTTTGGGCCTTTATCCCATTAAATCTTTGTTGCAGCTGTTGGGCCTTCTCCTTGTGTTGCATTATATACACATGCATATCAATGTGCATAGTACAATTCTTGCTCCCCAAGATCTGCATAACAGCTTCTTTGAATTTGGGCTGACTCGAAGAGGGAATTGGGTTGTCTCAACCCGAGAGGATGTGAGGAGGTGGAGTCCCAAAATGGACTCGGAAAAATTCACATGAAACCAAAAGAAAATAAGGATTAGAATTTGTATACCAAATACAACTACAAACAAAAATTAATATCTTAAAATATGCCACAACACCGAATGTGAGCAGAGATTCACTGCAGTTGCAATGAATGGAGCGAAAGTATTAGTAACACTGTAGTAGTGATCAAGAATCTTAGACATAACATGAATTTCCAAGTAAGTACTTCTGAAACAACACTTAAAGGGAAAAGCTTTTCTTTGCCTGGTGAGATCACATTTTGAGACCCAAAGCTAGACAAACTAATGACTTATAATCAGTCATATTAATGATTGAAACAGAAGCTTGAAGACAGATTCACATGCATTATAATAAGTTAAACATAGCACTCATACTTCAAATAATTCACACCTATTGACAGAGAGGGAAAAGAACCTGTTATGTCCTAAACAAAACAAGGAGAAAATGGAACTTAAAAAGGATCAAAGTGACAAGTAGTATACTTGAATTAGTTTTCATAGTATTTGAATGCAATACCAACCAACAAGTCATGAATCTAAATGTAAAGACATAACAAATGGGAGAGACTTCCTTCAGAATTTTTTCAGCTAGTAGAACTCAGCCACAATAAAGTCTTAAATGAGAGCATTAAGATAGGACTTTTAAGCTCAAATGTGACTCTATGGTTCTAAAATGTTGCAGCAACTGATAACAGCAATCCAACAACATCTACTGGACAAAATTCAAAATAAACATGATAACTCAATAACTTTACGCAGATATGAATCATTAAACGAACCCGAAATGGACGAGATGAGAGTGTTACAACAGCTTAGTGATGAATCTTTTGAATCATCAAGACATTCAGTGGAACAAGAAGACTTCAACATAATACCATAAGTTTGAAATAATTCCAACTGAAAATTGCAACTTATATCGAAGATTTATAATGTAACACATAGAAAACAGTGAAGCCTAGCAATTTTCAAACATCACTCAATGAGAAGAACTCAAAAAGCTCGACTGGAAGAGCAAAAAATTTAACAAAACACTCAAATGAAACAGGGAATGTGACCCTACAATTCTTAAAGTCATCTTATCACTCAATAGCAACTACATCACAGTATCGACTTATCACAACATGTAGTCGGCTAACGACATCACCAACAGTCCCAGAAATGTATTAACAACCAAACAACAACATAACCACAGAATCTACTCGTCAACAACAGGACAGTTTCAATCAGCAGACTCAAAACAAGCATAAAAACTCGATAGCTCCCAGATTTTCACAATGTATGATACCTGAATGAAAAATTGAGATAAGTGAAATGAAGGTGTTACCTTTTTTGGTACAGCGAATGGAGACGACGAGCCTGAGTGAAAATGCTTACACCACTATGAATCGAGTTTTCAAAACTGACTCGACTCTGAAAATGTTCCAGTTTCTAAACGACAAATAAGATCCTGACTAAGATTTTTCTCAGGATAACTGTCGCCTTCACTAGTGTTTTCTAATTTCAATCGCCACCTAGGATTTTTTTGTTGACTGCGGCTCCTTTGGATTTCGTTCGCCGCCCTTCGAATAGATGACTACCACTGCCCTTTTCTCAAGATTTCGATGGCCGCTGCTTGGATTTCGATCGCCGCCCTGATTTTTTCTCACTATCGATGGCTGTGTTTTTGAGGTTTCGAACAACTTCTGTCTCTTTGATTTTTCTCACTATCGACAGCTGCCCAAAACGAAAAAGGAGAAGGGATTATATAGCTCCCAAAATTAGGGCCAATTGAGGAAATTAGGGGTCGGATTTTGAATTTCAAATTCAAAATCCTCCCTTTACGCAAGAAATCGTTGGGATTTTGCAAAATCCTCAACGGATTGAAAACCATCGTTGATTGAGGGATTGAGATGCGTGGATTTTTTTTTCAATGCATTTATTGTGTTTGTCAGGTTTGCTGGATGTTGTTGGTCGTTGGGGTCGTCTGGTCGAAGAATAAGGTGAGGGTGAGTGATGGGGAGAAGAGGGAGCTGTTCAATTTTCTGGTTTTGGCTTTAGTTACTGGTTTTGTTGAAGAAGGGGAAAATGGGGAAGGGAGCGTGAGGAGAAGAAACAAAAAGCAAAGATAGGAATTGGGGGGCGCATGGACCCCATGCGCTAGACTTTTTTTTGTATAAATAAAACCTCAAAGATTAATTTGACATGGTGGAGGGTAAAAATTGGGTTTCAATAATATCAAAGCCCATTACGGAATCAGCATTATACTTTCAAGTATATATGTAGATTTTTACTTAGCAAAATAGTCATTGAACTTTATGAGTATCATATAATAACATAAGAATCATAAATCATCATAAGCATGAAAATAGAAATAAATAACTTAAGAAAAGGTAAATGCATAGTAGGGAACTTTATGGGTGAAGGGATACTCATAAATCAACTCACATACCTGGAAACTAGAGAGAAACAAAATTGTCCTTGGGGAAGAAACATGGAAAACCTAGCCTTATTCTTGGCTACTCTTGAGAATCTCTTTCGCCTTAAAGAATTTGAAAGTGTAGAATGATGTAAATTAGGGCTTGAAAACTGATATAGGTTCCTTTCCCATCCCTAAATTGATATGGTTTAGGAATAGATTTGCGAGAAATAACAAAACTACTCCTCATTAAAATTGCAAAGTTGACCTATGAGACTGAAACGCCCTAAACTTACCTAGGGATGCCCCATAATCATAATTCGCTTGTATCTCAAATTGGGGATATTTAAACACCCTTTCACGTAGCTCGAAAAGGCCCTATGATATATTTTTTTCAATATCACAAAATCCATGCAGAATTTCATAAATTTGACTTTATATCCTTGTTAAGAAGGCAAAATTATGTGGGGAACTGAGTACTTACAAGGTATACTTTGTTCGTGCAAAGAAAAATTATTTTTGGTGAAACTTCGCAAAAACAGTAGCTATCCACGACGGGTCCGCGATGCAGATCTGACGCGGACAAGTTCAAAATTCAAATTGTTCTTTTTACTCCAGGTCAGTCGGGCAATAACCATATACTTATATACATAAAACTCCCTCAATGGCAAGCCATTTTGAGCCCTAAAAACCAACCAAAAACCTCTCAATTCCTCTCTAATCTTCATCAAATTCTCCATCCATTCTCAAGGTTTTCAAGAAGTCTTGTTGGAATTCAAGGAAACCAAGTCAAGCCCTAAGACCTCCTCAAGATTCAAGTGTCCCTTTTTGTTTCCATATATAACCATTTCATTCAAGCTTCAAGTCTCCATTTCAAATCTTCTTCAAGAAACTCTCCAAAGTCAAGGTATGTGAGTTTCTTTCATGGGTTCCTTTGACCCATGATGCCCAAGCTTTCTTTTACCTAAAATTGCATGATTTAAAGTTGATTTACTTATGGATCTTAACTATTATGAAATTCACTGCACACTGTGTTGGATTGTGAAATGGTGATTGTTTTAGCATGTTTTGTGCTATGAATCTAAGATATAATATGAGATTTGATGAAGCGTTTTGATGTATATTTCTTGAGGGTGTTACCAAGTATTGATTGATCATTTTACATTGTGTTTCTACGCATGATTCCATCTCTAAATTGCATGATTTTATACTAGCATTACACACCCGCCAAGTGTTTGATAAAATGACTTTTTAAGGATTCTTGAAGTTTTGATGACATACTGGTTGAGTCATGATTCAAGTGAATCGATGATGCTTATGAGATTTCTAAAGATGTGTTTAAATCATGAAATTGTTGATGATGTCATAGGACCGGATTAAGCCCCCTTCTTAAGATTATACCTCTTGTGAGCCTTTGATGTTGACATTAATGAAAGGCTAATGTTGATGACGACCCATTCTTATGATTGAAATTAGACTCACCATTTGAGGTCAATGATGTTAAGAGCTACTCGTGCCATGTCTCTATGTTTATTGCAAGTTATTAAAGTATGATTATGTTATATATTTCGTGGGATTAGACTTAGCACCGAGTGGAATAGAGACGAGTCCCTAAGTCTTAGAACTATGTTCCACGTAGGTTAAGGTATTAGAGGCAAGTCCCCAATCTCTAAGAAGCGAGTACCCTAAATATAAGGGCTTGAGGCGAATACCCGAGTCCGGGCTTCAAGCAAGTTCCCGAGTCTAAGAACTAGAGGTGAGTACTAGGTTCACATAAGGCATAGTAGATCCACTTAGGCATTAGGAGGTTCACCTTGGCAAGCAACTTCCTCCTTTCTTCCGGTGTAGGGTTGACGTCGGGATTCCAAGTTGTAGCTCACTTGGTCTTATATTATGTCAGTTGAGGTTTCTTCCTACACTTATATATTATGTTCTATGTAAAATTAATGATTTCCAAAGCATGATTCACTTAAGCATTGATCATACATGTCATATTGTTATTATGTTATCTATTGCTTATAATTATGTATTTGGTTATGATGTCTATCTCTTGTTGCATTGAATCTCACATCTTAGTACATTCAAATGTACCTAACATATACTCTATGCCTACATAATATTATCATGTAGTAATCGGAGCCCATCTTGAGCATCTCCACCCACGTGGCTTGTACGGTTTCACTCAAGCTTATTGGTGAGTCCTCCATTCCGAGGACGTTGCTTATGATCTTATGCTTTGTTTTAAGACTATCTTTATTTTACGTATGCATTGACTATGAGGGTCATCCCCGCTTGCTTATCTTGGCCCCGCTCTTGTCTATGTAGTAGAGGTGTTGTTGGACACGTTATGTATCTATGACACAAGCCTTGACTCTCTTGTTTCTTGATGTTTATCATTTGGAAGCTTACCCTTAGTCCCAATTCCTCTTGTTTATGCTTATCTCCTATTGCAATTTTATTTTCTTCTATAACCAAAGATGAGTAATGATATGCTATGAGGCTTCTTTGATATTCCTTCGAGTTCCCCATCCACTGGTCACATATAGGCCCTAGGCTTAGGTCGTGACAAAGATGGTATCAGACACTAGGTTGTTTGATCCTTGGAGTCCAACACACCATGTTGATTAGAGTCTTATTCATGGTTGTGTTGTGCTCCACAACTATGAATAGGAGGCTGTGAGACATTTTAGGAAATGTTTCCCTTTTTTATGTTCTAAGTCGTGCTATAGAATTGAAGTAATTGTTCCCTCCCCCCCCCAATGATTTTTACTTGCTATGCCAGATCATTTCTAACACAAGAAAACGAAAAGCCCACTCTCCAGAAGAACAATCGACTCACGGAGAATTCCAGGATGCTCTTACTATGTTAGCTCAAGTAGTGGCTAATTAAGCCAACCAAGGGGCCCAAGCCCCTCATGCTCCTACTCCAGCATCTCATGTGAGGGACTTTGTGAGGATGAATCTACCGGAATTCTATAGATCTAAGGTAGATGAGAACCCTCAAGAGTTCATTGATGAGGTCTACAAGGTATTGTCTATCATATGAGTTAGATCGGAGGAAAAAGCGGAGTTGGCGTCTTACCTACTCAAAGGGGTAGCACAAATATGGTTTAATCAATGGAAGGAAGAGAAGGGGGTTAACAATGTGGTTCTATAGGAGGAGTCCAAGGAGGCTTTGCTTAATCGGTTCTTCCCTTTTGAGCTTAGGAAGCTAAATTGGTAGAGTTCATGAACTTGAAACAAGGATCTTTGAGTGTGAGGGAGTATTCCCTCAAGTTCAATCAACTTTCAAAATATGTCCCCTAATTGGTGGCTGATCCAAGGTCTAGAATGAGCAAATTCGTGATAGGAGTATCAGACTTGGTGAGTGACGGGAGTGTCTGTCAGCTATGTTGATTAGTGATATGGATTTGTCCCTCCTCATGATTTATGCCAAACAACTTGAGGGGGAGAATTTTAGAAAGAGGAAAAGTGAGGGGTCCAAGAGGGATTGATTTGATGGTAGCTTCTGAGGTCAAGAGAATAATGATTCTCCAAACAAGAGGGTTTCCAAGGATGGGGTGGCCAACCCCAAGTATCAAGGTGAAGGCGTTGGTGCACAAGCTCCTCTTACATGTGACAAGTGTAGAAGGTACCACCCGAGAGATTGTTTAGTCGGTTCGAGTATGTGTTTTGGATTCGGTGGAATGGATCATAAGATGATGCATTGTATATGGGTCCCTAAAAATCATATGGTCGTCGACGTTCTCAACCATACCCCTCTAGGGCTCACTAGACTTGGCTTAGCACTTCGCGGGTAAGTTGAAGGTTTTGATTTTGATGGATCCAATTTCCACTATACCTTGCATTATTCCTTTTTGGTTATTTATGGGCTTCTTGTGTGCCTCGAGTTGTTATGTGAGCCTTTGGTGTCTGTCTCTTGTTGAGTATAATGTTGCTAAGAATGTTCATAGGTTTTGTTCCGTGTTCGTCTTGCCTAAGGTCTTGCCTTGTGACTTGTTGGAGTTGATGTGGCAGAATTGATGTCATGCTTGGCGTGAATTAGTTGCATACATATTATGTCCCCATGGATAGTAGAACCCGTAGAGTTAGATTCCAACTCCCTAATGAACTCGTCTTTGAGTGGGAGAATGTCAAGTGGTAGCAAAAGAGGTAGCTCCATTCTTGTCTTAAGGTTCAATTGATCTCTAAGGGTTTCCCCATATTCTTATTGCATAGAGTCTTGTCTTGTGATCTTTCTTGAACTTGTTTTGATGGGTTGGAGTGGCTTGGCTACTTACATGGCATGCTTCCAATGAGTGTAGAACCCGTAAGGTTGTAATATAATGGTTAAGGATAGTCAATCTATTTGGTCAACTACAACAGATTAGTCACTACTCTAAGATTGATCTTTGGTTCGGGTTTTGTCCCCAAGTAAGGATGAGGGTAGATGATATCCCTAAGTGTCTTTTTAGACTAGTAGTAAGCACTTTGAGTATCGGTGGAGTTGTTTGGTTGGCTTATGTACCGGCATTTTTAGGGGTTTCATGAATAGGGTCTAAAAACCCTACCTTGACATGTTTTGTGGTGGTCTCTAGTGGTGGAGTATTCTCTTATTTAGAGCTTGTGAACTATTTGGGGGTAGTGTTGCAAGTCTTGGGGGATGAGAGGTTGTTTTCTCAATATGATAAGTGCGAGTTGAGGATAAGAAGAATGTGGTTAGAACTCCTTAAGGATTGTGATATGAGTGTGCATTGTTTCCCTGTTGAGGATAATGTTGTTGTTGATGCTCTAAGTAGGGTGTCTATGTGTAGACTAACATGTGTTGATGGTGGTGGAAAAGAGGTGACTTGACGGGTCCATCATTTGGGTAGATTGGGGGTTAGGATGGAAGTTTGTCATGGTGGTCTAGTATTCCTGATGGTCCCAAATCTTCTTTGGTTGAAGGGGGTCTAGATTTATCAAGGCATGGATTCCGCATTATTAGAGTTGGAGGTTTCGGGTGAAAGATGGTAGAGTGGAGGTCGTCTCCCAAGTGGGAGATGGTAGTTCATGGTACGAAGTGTACTACGTGTTATTAAGTTTGACAATGAGTTCAGGGTTTTGAGTCCTTATAGTATGTAGAGGAGGATTGGTAAGGTTTCTTAAAGATTGGAATTACCTAGGGATATGGTCATGGTTTTTTCGATTTTCCATGCTTTTAGGTTGAAGGGATGTGGTGGTGACTCTAGTGCTATAGAACTCGTAAGATTGTGGGTGTTGTGGAGGATAAGTTGACTTAGGAAGAGGTCCCGGTAGAGGTATTGGATGGAAGGGTTGAGGAAGTTGGTTGATAAGGGTGTAGTGTTCATCAAGGCCCTTTGGAAGAATCGTCAAGTCGAAAGTCTCTCTCGGGGAGATGGAGCGGGCATGGAAAAGCGATATTCGTACCTCTTTCATTCTATTCAAGCATATGATAACATGTAAAATTCTTTTTTATGATTTCAAGTCTTATTTTCATCCCCTATGTCATTGCATGCGTTCATGTTTACGTTGACAAGTTCATGATGATTTTAACACTTGTGTTGAGATTTCGAAAATGGAGTTTAAGTGTATTGTTGCATTTTTGTTGGGGCTGATTTCTTCATGATTACTCTTCCTATATACGTCTCTTTGACATTTGGGGACAAATGTTTCGAAGGGGGAGATAATGAAATGCCCTACACTTGCCTAGGAATGCCCATATAATCATAATTCCCTTATATCTCAAATCGGGGATATTTAAATACCCCTTCACGTAGCTCGAAAAGACCCTATGATGCATTTTTTTCAATATCTCAAAATCCATGCAGAATTTCTCAAATCCAACTTCATATTCTTGTTCAGAGGGCAAAATTGGATAGAGAAACGAGTACCTACAAGGTATACTTTGTCCATGCCAAGAAAAATACTTTTTGGTGAAACTTTGCAAAAACAATAGTTGTCCGCGATGCGGACCTAAGGCGGACTAGATCAAAAAAATCCAAAAATTATACTTTTTACTCTAGAGGAATTGGGTAATAACCCTAAACCTATATACATGAAAACCGCTCATTGTCAGTTGTTTTGAGCCCTAAAACCCAACAAAAAACCTCTCAATTTCTATTTTATCTTCATCAAATTCTCTATCCATTCGCAAGGTTTTCAAGAGGTATTGTTGGAATTCAAGGAAACCTAGTCAAGCCCCAAGACCTCCTCAAGATTCAAGTTTCCTAATCTCTTTCCGGATCTAAGGAATTCATTCAATCTTCAAGTCTTCATTTTTTCAAATCTTCTTCATGAAACTCTCCACATTCAAGCTATATGGGTTTCTTTCATGGGTTCCTTTCACTCATGATTCCCAAGCTTCCTTTTACCTAAAATTACATGATTCAAAGTTCATTTACTCATGGGTATTAATTATTAAGAAATTCGCTGCACATTATGTTGGGGTTTATGAAATGGTGATTGTTTTATAATGTCTTGAGCTATGAATTTAAAGATCTAATGTGAGATTTGATGAAGGGTTTTCATGTATATTTCTTGAGGGTGTTACCAAGTATTGATTGATGGTTTTACATTGGATTTTCTAGCATGATTCTATCTCTAAATTGCATGGTTTTACACTAGCATTACACACCTGCCAAGTCTTTGATAAAATGCATTTTTAAGGATTCTTTAAGTTTTGATGATCTATTGGTTGAGTTATGATTCAAGTGACTCTACGATGATTATGAGATT
>JAABOM020060893.1:0-11480 GCA_011800125.2 Solanum clarkiae
GATTTCGTCATGATGATGAAGATCAGCTTGTTGCTTATGCATTGTCTGTTGCACAAGATATTGATAAAAGTGTTGATTCGACTTCTTATTCAGAGGCAATCACTTGTGCTGATTCATCTAGATGGCTCGTGGCAACAAATGAAAAAAATTGAAATTCTCTACAAAAATGACACTTGGGAGTTATGTGAGCTTCCTATAGGCAAGCGACCATTGAGTTGTAAATGGCTTTACAAGAAGAAATATGGCATCCCCGGGGTTGAAGAAGCAAGATGGAAAGCACGTTTAGTCGTTCGGGGTTTTGACCAAAAGGAAGGTATTAACTTAAATGAAATTTTTTCTCATGTTATTCGTCATACCTCAATTCGTGTGCTACTTGCTTTTGTTGCTGTTTGATTTGGAGTTAGAACAACTTGATGTTAAAACTGCTTTCTTACATGGAGAACTCGAAGAAGAGATCTATATGAAGCAACTTGAGGGTTTTGCTATTCCTGGAAAAGAAGATTGTATTTGTCACTTGAAAAAATCTCTTTACAGCCGTAAGCAAGCTCCAAGAAAGTGGTACAAAAGGTTTGATTCCTTTATGATCACGCAAGGGTTTTCCAGAAGCAAATATGACAGTTGTGTGTATTTTCGACAGTATGATGATAACTCTTTTATATACTTATTACTTTATGTTGATAATATTCTTATAGCTGCTTGCAATAAGTCTCAATTGACAGTTTAAAATCTCTAACTCAGTAAGGAGTTCGAGATGAAAGATCTTGGTGCGACAAAGAAGATTCTTGGCATGGAGATACACAGTGATCGACAAGCTGGGAAGTTATTTCTGTCTCAGAAAAATTATATTCATAATTTTGCAAATTCAATTTGGACTCATGCAAGTCCGTCTCTACACCTTTTATTGCTCATTTCAAGTTATCATCTGATCATTGTCCAAAGACGGAGGAAGAGAAAGAGCATATGTCAAACGTTCCTTATTCTAGTGCTGTTGGCAGTTTTATGTATGCAATGGTTTGCACTAGACCTGATCTTGCATATGCAATTAGTATGGTGAGTCACTATATGCACAATCCTGGAAAGGTTCATTGGGATGTTGTTAAATGAAACTTCGATATTTGAAAGGTTCTTCTAATCCTGGCCTGGTGTTCGATAAAAGCAAGGCAACATCACATGACGTTGTTGGATTCATTGATTCTAATTATGATGGTGATTTCGATAAACGAAGGTCTCTCTCTAGCTACATCTTCAACCTATGTTCCAATGCTATCAGTTGGAAATCATCGCTGCAATCTATTGCGGCTTTGTCTACTATAGAGGCAGAGTACATTGCAACCACAGAAGGTGTAAAAGAGGCTATTTGGTTACGTGGTCTTGTTATTGAGCTTGGTGTCAAGCAGGATTCAACTGTTTTATTTTCAGATAGTCAAAGTGCTATTCATCTTACCAAGAACGATGCCTACCACTCCAAGACAAAGCACATTAGTATTAAATATCATTATAGCAGAGATACTATTGCTACTATTGCTGCTGGAGAGATTACTATAAAGAAAATTCACACATCTGAAAATCTAGCGGATATGTTAACCAAGTCATTGTCTGTTGCTAAGTTTGAGCATTGCTTGAACTTAGTTGGTGTTTTCAGCATCTAATAGCTCTTCGAAGCTTTATACGACGATGAGCATTTTTAAAACTTGGTCCAAGGTGGAGATTGTTGAAATCTGGCCCAAGATCTGGTCAGCCTACATTTATTGATAAACTAAGATTTGTCAAGCTTGGCAACCCACAAACAATTATCAAATTGGCTGCAAAGTTTTTCACAAAGTTGGCTACCAAATTCAATACAAATTTGGCTACCAAATTCAACAATTGTAGGCAAGGTTTTGCCTATAAAAGGAGCTCTTCATCTCCTTCATTTATCCATCTAGAAGTAGAGAGAAAAATATGTAGAGAGTCTAAGAATTCTGTGAGATACACATTGTGTATTTTGTTAGTGTTGTAATACTTCTTTTATATGACTGAGTGATACACAAAAATTATATCCTCGTAATGCTTAGACTCAGTGAGATTTTGTTGTACAATTTTCATTATAGTGATACTTTTGAGAATTTCACTCAGAGATCATGTCTCTATTCTTATAATACCTCTGACCACTATACAATTGACACAAAATAGTGAATGAGTACATGTATATGCATAATCGGTGAAAAAAAAGCCAAAGGCCGACAGTGATGGAGGATGAAAGTGAACTGATAAATCCCTAAACGATCTTCTTGAATCTCAAAAAATGAATTTTGATGCCAAGAAATCGAAAGAGAAGACTAATTAAGAATTGATGACAAAAGAGAATACCCATACCTTCTGAGAAAAGTTACTAAATTAACATTGATACGACAAACATTAGAAATTGAAGGGGCAAAATCCACGAAGCAAACAAATACCTGTTAGTAAACAAAAATACAACACTATCAGAGAAACAATCGTACCAAAACAGAAAACTTTCGCCAACAAAAAAGGAGCTAATTTTTGAGGAAACTGACTGAGATGGGGAAGAGTGTGTTGAGGAATTTCTGATTAATGACTAAAATATCAATACACGTGGTTTGCTTACAAATGAAATAGCAATACACGTGTCAACTGGCAGGACATTTGGCCCATGTACAGAGTACCACTCCCAAAACATTTGGTACAATAAAGATAGCAGTGTTCGTCCCTTGGTTTATAAATAGGGTAATTTACCTCTTAAAATAATCATGAATATAATATAAGTGCAAGTTACTATGCTGTGTGATTAGTTACTACTAATTTAAGTTAAATTTTCTATTCTGATATAATATTTATTTATTTTGTATTCCTTGGGTATTATTAGTACATAGAAAAAGTAGAGGGGCTCTAAGTAAATAAACTTAAAATGCATTGTTGTTTAAGGAAGAATTTTCGTATATAATCATTCAAAAATACTTTAGTCATGCTTCATAGCTATAGTTTAGGTAATTACATTTCGTAACTATAGTTATAATAACGTTTGTATAATTCGTGCAATATTTGTATACATTTGTATAATTCGCTATACAATTCACAATTTTTATATCACATTTGTTCGTGCACAATATTTATATAATTCGTTATACAATTTACAGTGTTTATATATTTTGCTATACAATTTGATTGGCGAACAATTTTTGTATCATCGCACACCGTATTTGCATAAACCATGCAAATTATACAAATTCAAACTATAATTACAATTAGACGTTTACTGCGAGCCATAATTCAAATTATAACTATATTTACTAATTAACTGATATATATTTACTTATCCACATAAATTTTTCTTCATGAATTAGGACTTCGGAAGGCCAACCCATTGTAATATTCGGGCACATTGTGATCATGAATTATTTTAATAAGTCCTTCTTTGGCAGTTTTGGCCTTTTTCTTGTTGGAATTGTCTTTTTTGGACCACTCTCTTCTCCAATACTTTTCTTTCATTTTCTAACTTGGGTGCTTTTGTTTTATTTCTTTTTACTTATTTTTAAAGCATTTTGGTAATTAGTGTACTATCATCTCTTCAACATCTTAATAGGTATCGACAGATCAATAGCCATCAATAGGAGTCAGAGGGGAGAAAGGAGAGCAAACAACAACTTAGCCATTCCAGTTTGATGAAAAGAATTCAAAAGAAAATGTTTGATTCTTCGATAAGAGAATCTTCTAAAAAAAAAATAGGGGTATCCCTTATGAGTTCTTACTAAGTTTGTTGTTTACATCCGATTAAATAATTTATAATTTTAGAAGTTTCAATAATTTATAATTTTTGAAGTTATAAACTAAATTAAGAGGCAAAATCTTGAAGATTTGTGATACGTATTCGGCATGAGAGACTTCTTCGACCAAAGGATCGAAGCTTGAGGTACTTGTTGCTCTTCATCTTGATTCACGTTCCTTCGCAATGGAGCAATAGCATTCCTAATGTCGTTAGCAGACTAATATTGCTTCTTTTTTTGTTTGTTAATATTGGGCTCACTACAAGTTCTATAAATGGTCATTTGAGATAATAGTCATCCATTAAAATAATATTCAAAATCTATATTTATATATTGATGTATGTTAATGTACAATATACATAAAATATACATATTTTTATACGTAATGATGTATATTTTTATAAATTGGCTAGCTATATATTTGGTCGGCCAAATAATTATACTTACTATCCCAATATATATAAAATTTATGTTTATCATTAAATAATATATGTTGTTTACAATTAGTTTGACAGGCAATTATATAATATAAATTATTCTTTATATATTTAGTAAGAAAATTTAATTATCGATGGTCAAATTGTTTCTCTCTCTTTTATCATAGGTTAGGTTAAGTTGAAGGGATAAGCAAGTCAATTTTTAATGCCAATAGAGAATCATTACTTTCACCTTGAGTTCAGTTGATCAATAGGAATAATGGTACTACTCTAGTTGTAAATCATTTCTGACTTATTGAGTGATTTAATTTCAATTAATTTTAAAAAGATAAACGATTTTTCATTCTCAGCCTCAAAATTGGCTATTTGTGTAAACAGAATCTCGAATAACACTGGCCGTCTGGCCCATTCTATAATGGGCCAATCATTACTTATGCAGTTCTTTTTTGTGCTTTAAGTTTTTGCACGGATGACTCCTATTTTGCAATAATCTTTAACCTTTGTCCGAAAACTGTTTATTTATAATTTTGTCAACATTTCTCATTTAATAAAAATTTGTGGGTCAAAGTATTCTTAACTTTGCTCTAATTTCACGAGATAAAAATTATAGCATCTATTTTGCAAGATATAGTTTTGTGAAAATAAGTTATGTCTCTTTAAGAAAGATAACTTTGTAGGTTCTAAAATTGAACTTATACCTGTATAAAAATAACATATATAATTTATGCTTAGCAAATTTTACCTTTTGATTTTTTTCGCTTTGCAATTTATTTTGATTGTTTTGATGTGATAGGTAGAGGCATTCATGCCAATGAGCCCAGCTTTTTTGAAAAATATGATATAAAGAATGATTTATAAGGATGACTTTCAAGGTGGCGATCATGAGTTTTTTTATCACTTTTTTATGCGCAAAGCTCACCTCAAGTAAAGAAGTTTTAACTTTTAATCTTAAAAATTTATTCATATGGTAAAGAGAGGTAAAAAATTCAAGGAAAAATTACCCAACTACATTCCTTTATTAATTGTAATTTTCATTATTCCCACTCATTTTTAAAAATTTGTAAAATCTCTTCTTTCCATCCGGATATACTAATTCAGTAACCTATTATTTCTAATTCTTAAATTATCTCTATGTTCAATGTATCATGCTTTAAATGTTACCTGCTGATACTTAAAAATCTTAGTTTTTGTATCCAAAACTGAATTAATGTATCAAGATTGCTGAATTAATGTATCCATATTACCATATTTGTTTTTAAAAGAAATTTCTGTATATTGAAAAAGGATGGAGAAAAATGATAAGTAACTCTTTGTTCCATGTGATTTATGTAAATCCATCATCCATTTGTAGGTTTTCGAATACAATGTTTGTTGTACAATTAACTTATGCATATAATTTTGTTCGTATATTATTGACCGAGTTCAACATTTAATTATTTTTACCTTAAACACTAATTCATGTCTATATAAAGATAATATATTATATTGAAGAAGCATCTCAAAAATTTTATAAATTCGTGGAATATTCACATGAAAAAGATCAATATGTAACTGAACTCCCTTTGACCACTAAACTTAAAAAGATCCATAAAATTCTTTTATGGAAATTAGAAAGTTCTCTAGTTTGAAAAACACACCTACTTAAAACCTTCGAATCATAAAAAAATCTTAATTATCAAGGAATAAATTGATTTGTACTTATAATCTTCATAAATAAAATTATTTTATTTATTTATTTTGTGATTGGTGTATATTTTTTGAAAATAAAAAAATTACAAACAAAGATAAGTATCTTATATTTATTACTGTAATTCAATATAAACAATTCGACTGTAAAGCCATTTTCCTTTCACTAATAGTTTGTCAGATAAGATGGTCAGTTTTCTATATTTGCAAATTATATAATATCTTTATTTTGTATCTTATTTTTAATTATATGAATTGTTGGTTCTATTGTATTTGAAGCATAATTTCTCTTTAAGAAAATATACTATATTAAAAAAATATTTATCAATTATAGTAATAATAATTTTTTTTAACTAAATATTTATAATATAATTTTAATACATATTGCAAAAAACTATTTATAAGACATATAATGTAAGTTTTTTGATGAATAATACATTTATCACATATTGTGTCAACTTCTTACCACAAACACAATATATTTTCTTAACACTTATAATATATTTATATTGCGTGCATAATTCACTTTTAATATAAGTGAATATTCATCATAATATTATTATAAATGATAATAAATAAAAAGATATCACTAAAATCAATAATTATTCTTTAAAAAATACTCGTTCAAGTAATTTTTTTTGGAAAGAAACAAATATGGAGCTTCTATTCTCTGTTTTTTCTGAACCCATTTTTTATGGTAACTATTTTTCATTACCAGATAAAACTTTATATACAAATTTAAAACTCCGGGTGTGGACAAGTCCCACCCTCAGAGCTCAATACTCAATGCAGCAATGTTTTTTGTCTAAGATAATAGTTGTGCTGTTGTAAATACTCATTTTATTCCAACTCAAAATCTTATTTTTTATCATAATTAAAAAATAATTTCTAATAGTTTGAAAATTCGCGTCAAACAAACGAATTGTATGCTACAAGGAAGAAGAGTTGTTACATTTGAACTTCTCGTATAGAGTATGGTACAGTGTTAAAATTATAGCCTCTTATTCATACAATTTATAATTTCAAAAATTTTACATTGTAAGTTACTTTTATCTCTATAACTTATATTTTAATAAGATTTAATATATTGATAACTTTTTAAATTTATATGATTCACTTATCAATATAATGAATCTTTGAGAATATCCATAATTTTTCTTAAAAAATTCAAACATAAAGCGTTTGATCAACTTTTGTCAGGGACTAAATATTTTGTTTTAATGCTGATGAAGAATCAAGATATAAGGAAAAATAGGTCAGGAGTGAGGTGAGTTTAAAATATGATTGAATTTTATTTAATTTTAAATTTAAAATGTAACAAATTATAATAGGTCACATACTGTTTAAAGAACAAAATTTGACCAATATTCAAAATTGTTTTGACTCTTTTTTGTTGTATAAATTAATTTAAGGTCGTTATATAAATCTCATAAACTTCAAATTCTAAATTTTGTTATACATATAATAACATCATGCTGAATTATGTTAAAGTAAAGACTTGTGAAGCTTTTTAAGCCCTAAAAATTCTGTAGTATTAGTTTATCAGTTTATTTTTACTTTAAAATGTTAAAATTTGTAAGGAAAAAGAGAATGCAAAATCTTTATAAAAAATAAGAAAAAGATTATTATTATTATTATTATTATTATTATTATTATTATTATTATTATTATGATGTTTGCAATAACTAAAATATTTTAGATTTTTAATTAAATTACTCAAATGTTCATACTATTAGATAAAGTTTCTTATGCAACAAATCAAAATCTAAGGTGATGTATTACATACATATGGCTAGCTTGTTAACTCGAAATAACCCTAATAATATTATCACTATCAATTTTTATTGTATACTTAAAATATTATACCTTATAAAAATATTGCAATGCACATGAGTAAGTATGGATTAAAAAAAAATTGAAACATCTTCCTAGAAGTTAGCTTTAGCTTATTGACTTTATTGAGTTACACTTGATCTAGTGTTCAGGAGGCTGAAAATGAAATCCCATTTTTAACAAATTTTTTACTAAATTAATAAAAGACTTATTCGGAATTGGATATCATTTTCAACCTTCTAATCACCAGTACCAACATAATTTTATTTGAAAAACTCATGAGCTTGAATATTCTTTTGTGTCTTATATTAATATTTAGTTTATATACCTGCGACAATTATAGATGTTCATATTTATATGTGGATCTAATAGTACAACATATGAGTTCATGTATAAAGTTGAACGAAACTTATTATTTTAATTGTTCTTTTCTTCTTACAATTAACTTTTTATGAAATATGGAGTAGTGATTAAAAAAAGATCATTAATTTTTGTAATAATCTTTAACTTTTGTCCCAAAAACTTTTGATTTATACTTTTTTTTTCCATATAACATTTCTCATTTAATAAAAATTTGTGGGCCAAAATATTCTTAACTATGATATAATTTCATAAGACAAAAGTTATAGCATCTTTCGCAAGACAAAAGTCCTATAGAAATAAGTTATGTCTCTTTAAGGGAGATAATTTGTAGGTTCTAAACTGAACTTGTGTCTGTGTAAGAATAACATATATTTATGCCTTAGAAATTATTCTTTTGATTTTTTTCAACCCTGTAATTTTTTTGAGTGTTTTGATGTGATAGGTAGAGGCATTCGTGTCAACGAGCCCTTCTCTTTTGAACAATATGACGTAATGAATGATTTATAAGGATGATTTTTAAGGTGGCGATCTGGAGTTTTGGACCTCACTTGTTTTACAGGTAAAACTCACCTCAAGTTCAGAATTTTTAACTTTTAATCTTATAGATTTATTCACGTGGCAAGGAGGGGTCAAAAATTTGACACCATTCATTTTTAATTTTTTAAATACAATGTTTGCAGTATGATTAATTAATGCATCTAATTTTGTTTGTCTATATATTGTTCCTTGAGTTCAACATTTAATTTTTAGAAATAAATAAATCATAACTATTTATGGCTTGTGCTTGTACGGACCAGCATGAAGAAGGTTTAAAGTGTACAATTTTATTTGCAAAAACTTGATTCTAATTGGAAAGTGAACGTAGTATTTAAATTTAAATGTTCTGCTCCTTTCAATTTGTCAATATATGACATAAGCTGTGAAATGAAAACATATTAGAATTGAACAGACAAGTCTACAATTTAAATTAGTTTATTTTAAAAATAATATTTTTTTTAGTAATTCTTTATTTTCAACTTCATTCTATATATCTTTAGTTTAAGATAGATCAAATATATAAACATAAAAATAGAACAAAAATGATGAAATTAAGATGGATGAAGAGGAAGCGTCAGAGGAAGGTTTGTTAATGCCTTCTCAATCGAGCTTGTCGCACCGAATTTACTTAGTAAAAGTAATTTTCATCTCATATGTGATTTTCGAGTTATTCATAAAAGTAAATTTATTTGTGCACACTCAATGAATGATGATTACAAGTTCTTTAGGATTCCTTAAAAAAAGATATAATTTATTTAACAAAAGACTTAATTTCACTTTACCCTCCTTAACAACTGATGGTTATGAAAAACAATACTTCCTTCACATATTGAATATGAATGATAACTCTCTTGTGCAGTATTTTTAATGATGTTTTTTAAAATAAATAAATAAATAAATAAATAAATGCTCTTTTTTATCTCAATTTATTATTTAAGAGACAAATTATTTGATTTGATTACGTATTCCGATATAGAATCTCTTGTATATTTAAAAATTACATAAAAATATTATAAATCACATCGTTTCAACATGCTATAGAGCTAGGTTGAAATGCAAGCCACATATAATGTGATGTTCAATGACCAAATTGCCCTTAACTTTTAAAAAAAATGTTTGCTACGTGCTAGGGTGGACATGTAACTCCTTAAAGTTGAAATGTCAAAATTGTCCTCAATGCAATTTTTTATTGACACCTAAGATACCATATTGAAACCATGCATGGCCTCTATAATATAGAAATATAGAAAAGAAATGTTGAAAGCATTGGTTTTATTTATGTATAGAAAAATGTTAGTTTTTTTAACATTAGCTAGCATTGACCAAGTCATTTTAATTTGTTTATTAGTTTTCATCCCATATGGAGTAATAGTTAATGAAATAGTCATTATCAATCTAAGTAAAGATGTATAAGGAATTAAGTGTCTGATGTGGAACTGTTTGGATAAACATAATGAGATAGAGGATGCATTTAGGGTGTGTTTGGTATAAAGGAAAATGTTTTTTTAATTTTTGTTGTTTGATTGAATGTTTTAAAAAATATTTTTTATATTAATTTATTTTTCTCAAATTAAAAAAAAAACGATTTCCTTCCAAAAAAATTAATAAAAATGTCTTTCATAACCTTCTCCAATCTCAAATTACAATATATTTTTTTTCTTGTCCAACTTAAAAGTTGGATCCCACTTTTGGTGTTAGGGTTGGGTCTTGATTTGAAAGTTGGGTACCAATTCAAGTGTCAGAATCAAATCCCAAATGAGTCGATCATGTTCAGATTTGAATGTCAGTGGTCAGGCATTGAATTAGATCTCGAGGTTCAATTTTATATCTATCATTGGGGTCGAATCGTGGGCTGAATTTCGGGTTGGAGTTTCATTTCGAGTATAGGAGTCCGATCTCAAATCAATTATTGAGGTTGATTTTTCATGTCAAAAATTATTTTTTAAAAATATTTTCTACTATTTAGCCAAAAATAAAAGAATATTGTCTGAAAAATATTTTTATTCATCAACTAAAAATAAAATATTATTTTTTATCCACCATCAAATATGAGAAATTAAGTTCAAATCAACTTTTTTTTTAAAAAAAATATTTTCTAAAAATACATTTTACTTCGTACCAAACACGCCCTTTAAGTTGTCTTAGGAAAAGAGCAGCGCGCCCATGAGGTGGTTAATTATTTTAAACTACTAATTTTATTGAATTTTATTGATGTTGTATGTCTTTCCTTCTTTTTTTTCTTCCAGTTTTTTTTCTCTTGTTATAAGAGGGAGTTTGGGCTGGACCAGACATGTTTTTGTTGATATATCTATTTTAGCTAGGTCATTTTCGAATAAAATTTTAAAAAATTATTTTTTTGATCTATTCTAATTTTATTGATGTATAATTTATTTGAAATTATAAAACCCGTTTTAATTATAACTTTTAGTTTTAAATTTATATTCTTTAATTATAGTTTTATTATTTTGAGTATCAATAATATTTGTGTATATTTTATAATAATTTTGAGTAAAAAATCAATGATCAATGAGTTTTTTTACATTAGATTTGTGAAAAAAAAGAGCTGACTTACTATCTCATAAATATATATTATAAATTTTTTTTGGAGTAAAATTTTCAAATTTAATTTTATTTAAATTTAAATGGTCAATAAACCAAGACCATTGACCAATTGATTAACCCAGCTTGTCATCTTTTTGGGGTTCAAGGAATATTTTAAACATCTTTTTGATAGATTATACATAATCATACATGAAGAATAGAAATATATTACATTGTAAAATAATTTATTATTGAAAACTAAAGGTCCTATTTATAGGTAAGGAAAAAGGGAAGAGAAGGTTCCCACTTTAGATGTGGG
>JAABOM020060894.1:0-11479 GCA_011800125.2 Solanum clarkiae
ATGAGCTTCTAAACTAGTTTTGATGCATATGATTCTCACGACTCTACTCGTGCCATACATAATAGTAATATCCTTCATCGGTTCCCGGGCCGGTTACTATCGTGCTACTATGAATCTATATATATATTTTCCGAAGTAGGTTGGCTACGGCGGACTCGGTTTTGCCCAGTGGTCGAGTTCCGCTTAGACGGTATGATGATGTGACTGGTGCCTCATGTTATATATGATATATGGGTGCAGTGGTCTTCCCTTGCCCATGTGAGTGCAGTGGTCTTCCGTAGCTCACATGACTATGTTCATGATGTGTGATGGAGATTTCAGGTTAAACTTCTGGTGTGATGCTGTGGTATGGTGCTATGCTGGAGGTCGGCATCTTTTTTCCGGTCTGACATGCATGACTTTCTTGTGTTTTTTTTTTTAAAAAAGAAAGGATTTTTATTCGATATTTGCTACAGGTTTGATTTGTATACATTTACCCATTTCCTTTGGCTTATGAGTTCTATCTGTATTGTGTACTTCCTATTTTACATATTCGGTACGTCTTTCGTACTGACCCCTTCCTTCGAGGGGGCTGTGTTCATGCCCGCAGGTACCGATGAACAGGTGCGAGACCCTCTTGCCTAACATCTCCAATTTTTGTTGCAGTGCCCTTTTTGTTTCGGGAGCCCGCTGTTGGTAGCCTCTCACGTTCACTTGTTTTGTGATTGGGTCATGTGTATATACACGTACTGTTTGGCATCTTTGTCTAGAGGTCTGTGGATACTAGTGGGTAATGGGTACAGGAGAGACACTTGAGTACATGGTTTGTTGTATGTTTTTGGTACTTGAGCAGGCGGCGAGACCGCATTATGTATGGCTGACATGATTATTAGGTGGCAGGACCGCTGCGGAGACCTTGTCGGCCCGCATTTATGTATATGTATAAAGATATTTACATTCGTGTTGTTGTCTGGGAAGTTACTGGATTTATTTCTTGCAGGTGAAGTTACTTAATAAAATAGAGGAGAGGAAACTCTGCAGAAATTTTGGCAGGTTTCCAGATCGGATAAATTGGGAATTTCAGGTTATTATGCGTCAGCGTGTCCCTATCGGGCACTGGTCACGACCCTAGGTTGGGCTGTGACACATATTTCTAGGCCTGTGATTTCTTTAAGATAAGAGAAATAGAGAGTATATCATGATCCTTCTGAAGATATTGATTTAAGAAAAAATTTGTGTAAGAAAATTCTCATCAAAATAAGATTTTTTGAAAAAATGTTGATTCCACCCATAAGGAGGTATATGATTGTAACACCCTATGGAATTATCAAAATGCCCCTAAAATGAAATCGTGCACACAGCGAGTCTTCCAAAGCTTCGATGGGAAATCCGATACCGAATTAGCGATCAATGCAGAAAATCAAAGTGAGGAAATGGTCTCGCCCGGATTTAAGAGCAACCGGAGCGAAAAATAATTTTCACTAATTCTTTCCAAAATAGTGTTGATCCGTGCTGCTGGCGCGCTGCGGAAGGGGTGTAGAGATACAATTGAATTTTTTTTTTCGACGGGAACTGAACTTTATCAAAAATCGCAAAAATACACTAGTCCGCCCCTTGCCGTGTCGCGGACGGTATACATATTTTGAACTTTTTCTTTTAAATTTTAGGAAGGGTATTTTGGTTATTCCTAACCCATTTTTAGGTCTTAAAACACGTTTTAGAGGTTGTTTATTAGCGATTGAGGGTTCAAAACCCATTATTTTTTAAAGTTTTCTACGTGAGGGTTCCTGAGAGAAGAAGAACAGAGAGGGGATAGTTCTAAATTCGGGTGCAAGTTCTTGAAGGAAGCTTGATAACTCTTCAACCCAGGTATAGAAAGGTTATCCAAAGTATGAAATTATTCTTCCATGTTCCCAATACATATAGTAGGTTGACAATTGATAGTTGATGGGTCTCTAGTAGTGATTCTTGAAGAATTTCTTGAACATTATCTTTATTTCTTGAACATCATCTTTAATTTCTATATATTATCTCAAATTGATGATCATATTACTTGTATATACTATTTATATGTATTATTGTGTGATTGTATACCTAAATTGCATGATTCCCTTGTTTAAGACTTCAAGAATGAACCTAGGGATAATGCCTAGATCCTTGATTGTCTGAATAGGTAAATTGTTGGAGTCGGAGTCCTGAGATAAGAGTGTTGATGACTGAAACTAATTGAATTAGTTTTCTTAGAGACTAATGAGACCGAACCTTAGTTTTGAAGGAATAATCTTACTCTTTGAGTTGATAGATGATGAGATGAGATGAGTGTTCTTGCCCGTAGGGGTTGAGTGATGGAAATCCTTGATGTATTGATAGACTTATGAGCATATTGAGTCCTAGGAGTAGTATTAGCACTGAAATGGTTAAGAGTGAGTCCCACTCGCACTCATTAACTACGTGGACAACATAGGAGAGAATCGGACCGTGAAAACGGATGTTTACTTTGCCCCGCAAAGGACTTGACAAACTTCTTTGGGATCCCTCACAGACTCGTTCTTTACCCGGCAAGGTACTGAATGGATGTGGCAATGGCATCTTTTCATTGTATCATCACTGGCTCATAGGTTGTGGTTGTCGGTTATAGAAACTCCCAGGTAGGTTTCATGATGATAGTACCCAAAGGTTGATGTGATTGTGTGATGTCTTGATGGATAGTGTGATGTCTTGATGGACAGTGATGTGATAGAGTCCTGTTCCTCATTTTAAGTTAAGGATAAGTGATTGATGAGCTGATTGTCATTGTTATCGTTTACTTTAGATCGTTTTACATACAGTACGTTCCATGTATTAACGCCCCTTTGACGCTACACATTTTATGATACAGATTCTGTAGACAGAGGACTTCAGCAGCCTTATAGTTGAGATTTCATGGATTTCTAGACAGATATTTGGTGAGTCTTCCCTTGCTTTCGGAGGACATATTTATCATTCCTTTATCTTGAGTTATTTTCTTTGGTTGTGGTAGCCATGGCCTATCATGATACCATCCTAGACAATAGTTATAGAAGCTTTATAGACATAGACCGATGGTGGTTGATGTTGGGGTTCTTTTCCCCTTTCCCTTTCTTTACACTGAGATTGTCCTTTTTTTTTCTCGTATTTCATTTATGATAGACTGAGTTGATAGTTGTAGCCTATTGATAGATAGTTATTTCCTTGTTATCTTCCGCTATTAAACGGATTGAACTAATTCAATGAGAGTAGGTAGTCCGGTTGGGGGCTAGCCATAGTCTCCTAGTGCGAGTTATGCCTAGGGTGCCCTCTCGGGGAGTGACAAACTTGGTATCAGAGCCTAGAGTTTGAGTGTCCTAGGGAGTCTATGAAGTCATGTCTAGTAGAGTCTTGTTTATGGGTGTGTTGTGCATCACACTTCATAAGGAGGAGGCTATGGGACATTAGGAAGAGTTATCCTTCTTTTATGATCTGAACCTGTTGTAGAGTTTAACTTCATGGAAATTTCATTTTAACTAGTGCATTATACGTTTACAGAAAATTCCACCAAAGAGAACAACCGCTCAGAGAGATGCTGCAACCCTAGCTGCTGAGAACGCCCAACCTGAGGCCCAAACTCACACGGAGGCAAGGAGATGGGGATGCGCTGCTAGGACTGATGAGGTCCCATAGGCACCCCCTGCTCAGCACCAGCCAACCCCCACTACCAAGGTAGAATTTAGGGGAGCCATCACCATGCTGACTCAATTGGTGGTCTCCCAAGGGAATAACCGAGTTCCTTAAGCTCCTATTCTAGCTCACAAGAGCCCTCAGCTGCCATCATACTTAGAGACTTCCTATGGATGAACCTGCTAGTGTATATGGGATTGAAAGTAGAAGAGGGCCCACAGAACTTCATTGATGAGATGTATAAGGTCCTGAAGGCGATGCATGCTGATGAGATTGAGGGAGTTGAACTTGCCTCCTACTAGCTGAAGAATGTTGCTAACGTGTGGTACAATCAGTGGGAGGAGAGTAGAGGTGAGAATGCGGAGCCTGCAACATGGGAAGAGTTTGAGACATCCTTCCTTGATCACTTCTTTCCTCAAGAGTTAAGGGAGGCGAAGGTGGATGAGTTTGTGAATCTGAAGCAGGGAAGGATGATAGTGAAGAAGCATAACCTTAAGTTTATTAAGTTGTCAAGGTATTCCCTAGAGATGGTGCAAGACATGAGGGTGAGGATGAGGAAGTTTGTGTCTGGTCTGGGAAGACATGTGCAGAAAGAATATAAGGCAGCTTTGTTGATTCCTAGCATGGACATCTCCAAAATTATGGTGTATTCCCAGCAGACAGAGGAGGACAAGAAGAAAGATAGAGAAGAGCAGATGAACCGAAAGGCAAAGTCAGCGGGACATGAGCCTAGCCCATAGAGACAGAATAAGGGTGACAAGTCCTACTTTCAAATGAGATCATCCCATCTTGCACAGTCTGTAGCAAGTGTGCCCGTGCATCCAAATAGATATGATCAGAAATCGCATGGTTATCAGAATTTCAGGACTTCAGGTGCTCAATCTCAGGCCAGTGTAACCCAAAGTCAAGGAACGAGGGGAAAGCCACCATGTGGCAAGTGCGATAAGCTTCATTTGGGTGAATGCTGCATGGGAAGAGATGTTTGCTATCCATGTGGACAAACTAGTCACTTCAGTTATTAGTGCCCAAAGAAAAGACGAGGTGAGGGGAGCTGCAGACCCCAGTCATCCGCAGCCCCTCCAGCGGGCAACCAGTAGAGGGGTACCACTACTGGTATAAGAGGCAGGCCGAACTGCCTTTATGCTATGAGTAATCGACAAGATCAGGAGGATGCACCAGATGTTTTCATGGGTATGCTTCGAGTCTTTACCTTTGATTGTTTTTCGTTACTTGATCTGGGTGCCACCTTGTCTTTTGTGACCCCTTATATATGTTTGGGATTCTTCTCGAGTGCTTGCTTGGACCTTTCGCTGTTTGTACTTCTACTAGTGAGTCTATCTTAACTGAGAGAGTCTATAGGGATTATGTAGTGTCTATCTATCATAGAGACACCTTAGCTGACTTGGTAGAGTTGGAGATGATTGACTTTGATGTAATAATGGGAATAGATTAGCTTCATGCCTGCTATGCTTCTGTCGACTGTAGAACCCTAATTGTTAAGTTCCAATTTCTAGATGAGCCTATCTTAGAGAGAAATGGGAGTTTTATTGCCCCTAAGGGAAAATTTATTTCGTATCTTAGAGCCAGAAAGTTGATTTCCAAAGGTTGTATTTATCACCTCGTACGACTTAACTCTGATGATGTTGAATCTGCTACTCTCGAGTCGGTCCCGATTGTGAATGAGTTTCTTGAAGTATTTCCCGATGATCTGCCCTGAGTCTCTCCTGATAGGGAGATTGACTTTGGGATTGATATTCTTCCCAAGACCAAACACATTTCAATTCCACCTTCTAGAATAGGCCCCACAGAGTTGAAAGAATTGAAAGACTTGTTAGAGAAAGGTTTCATAAGGCCTAATGTCTCACCTTAGGGTGCTCTTGTCCTATTCGTGCGTAAGAAAGATGGGTCTCTCAGAACATGTATAGACTACCGACAGCTGAACAAGGTCACTATAAAGAATAAGTATCCTCTCTCCAAGATAGATGATTTCATTAACCAAGTTCAGGGTGCTACCTGTTTCTCTGAGATAGACCTCAGATCGGGTTACCATCTGTTGAAGGTGAGGAAAAATGATATCCCAAAGATAGCCTTTAGGACACGGTATGTCCACTTTGAGTTCTTGGTCATGTCCTTCGGGTTGACAAATGCACCTACAACTTTCATGGATTTGATGAACAGGGTATTTAGACCATCTCTTGATATGTTCGTGATCGTGTTTATTCATGACAATCTGGTATATTCGAAGGATGATGAGGAGCATGCTAATCACATTAGAGTGGTTTTGCAAATGCTCAAAGAGCATGAGTTATATGCGAAATTCTCAAAGTGTGAGTTTTGACTCAAGTTTGTGGCTTTCTTGGGCCATGTTGTTTCAGGAGATGGTATCGGGGTAGATACTCAGAAAATTGAAGCGGTTAAGAACTAGACAAGACCAACTTCTCCAACAGAAATAAGAAGCTTTTTGGGTTTGGCAGGCTATTACCACAGATTTGCTGAGGGCTTCTCTTCCTTGTCAGCACCATTGACTAAGCTGACTCAGAAGAAGGCCAAGTTTCAGTGGTCTGAGGCATGTGAAAAGAGTTTTCAGTAGTTGAAGACTAGATTGACAATAGCACCAGTGTTGACCTTGCCAGACGGGACGGGGGACTTCGTGATATATTGTGATACATCTAGAGTTGGACTGGATTGTGTACTTATGCAGAGAGAGAAGGTGATAGCTTATGCTTCCAGACAACTTAAGATCCATGAGAAGAACTATCTGACTCATGATCTCGAGTTGGCAGCAGTGATGTTTGCACTTAAGGTCTGGCATCACTATTTGTATGGAGTGCATATGGACGTGTTCACAGACCATAAGAGCTTGTAGTAGGTGTTCCACTAGAAAGAGCTCAACTTGCGTCATAGAAGATGGCTGGAGTTGCTCAAGGATTATAACATCAACGTTCTCTACCACCCAGGTAAGGCTAACATTATTGCTAATGCTCTTAGCAGGATGTCTATGAGTAGCACTACCCATGTGGAGGAAGGAAAGAGAGAACTAGCTAAGGAAGTTCATAGATTGATGCAATTGGGAGGGCAACTTGAGGAGAACAATTAAGGCGGGGTCAATGTTCAAAATGGGTCTGTTTCATCCACAGCGTCAGAAGTGATGGAGAAGCAAGACTAAGACCCTATCTTGTTGCAATTGAAAGAAGCGGTGCACAAGCAGAAGGTGATGGTTTTCTCCAAAGGGGGAGATGGGGTGTTAAGATACTAGGGCAGACTGTGTCTGTCCAATGTCGATGGTGTTCAAGATAGGATCATGGCTAAAGCTCATAGCTCCAGGTATTTTATCCATCCTGGGTCCACTAAGATGTACCATGACCTGAGAGAAGTCTACTGGTGGAATGGAATGAAGAAGGATATTGCTGAATTCATCTCTAAATGCCTCAATTGTCAACAGGTTAAGGTTGAACATCAAAGACCGTGTGGACTGGCCCAAAACTTTGAAATTCCTGATTGGAAGTGGGAGAAGATCAACATGGATTTCATCACGGGATTACCAAGATCCCGAGAGCAGCATGATTCATTGTGGGTGATTGTTGATAGGATGACTCAATCAACCCACCTTTTGGCAGTTAAGATAACTAATATAGCTGAGGAGTATGTCCGGCTATACATTCGAGAGATTTTAAGGTTGCATGGGGTTCCCTTGTCTATCATCTCGGACAGAGGAGCTCAATTCACCTCTCAATTTTGTAGATCTTTCCAGAGGGGTATGGGTACAAAGGTGAATTTGAGAACAACTTTTCACCTCAGACAGATGGGCAGGCAGAAGCGCACTATCTAGACTTTGGAGGACATGTTGAGAGCTTACATCATCAACTTCAAGGATAATTGGGACTACCATCTACCATTGATCGAGTTTGCGTACAACAATATCTACCATGCTAGCGCTCAGATGGCCCCTTATGAGGCTCTATACGGAAGGAGATGTAGATCGCCGATTGGATGATTTGAGGTTGGTGAAGATGAATTAGTCAGACTTGACCTTGTCCACCAGTCTATGGAGAAGGTGAAAGTTATCAAAAAGGGGTAGAAGACAGTACAAAGTCATCAAAAGTCTTACATGGATGTGAGGAGAAGAGACTTGGACTTTGAGGTGGATGGTTGGGTGTACTTACAGGTGTCGCCCATGAAGGGTGTCATGAGATTTGGTAAGAAAGGAAACTTGAGTCCATGTTATATCGGACCATACCAGATTGTGAGGAGGATTAGGAAGGTCGCTTATAAGCTAGACTTGCCTTTCGAGCTAGATGGAGTTCACCTGGTGTTCCATGTGTCAATGTTAAAGAAGTGTTTGGGAGATCCTGCCTTAGCAATTCTTGTTGAGAGTACGGGAGTGAAAGACAACTTATCCTACAAAGAAATTCTAGTTCAAATCCTCGATTGACAAGTTCGTAAGCTGAGGAATAAAGAGATAGCCTCTGTCAAAGTCCAATGGAGGAATCAATTTGTTGAGGAAGCTATGTAGGAAGCATAGGAAGCAATGAAACTCAAATACCACTACCTATTCGTGCCAAATGGCAACAATGTTGAAGGAAATGCCCCTATCCTTAATGATATTGAAATTCCTTCCTTGTGTTGATGCACTAATTCCATTCTTGAGTCTAAGATAGAAATGTAGAAGGTGATGGAAAGTTGGACGTTCGAGAGTTCCCAAGTGAGGAATGGGATGAGTTTTGAGGTTACTAGTGCTTCTATTCAACCTTTACTCATCATTCGAGGATGAGTGATCCCAAGGAGGAGATGATGTAGCACTTTGTGAAATTATCAAAATACCCCTAAAATGAAATCGTGCGCACAATGCGTCTTTCAAAGCTCCGATGGAAAATTCGAGATCGGATTTGCGAACAGTGCAGAAAATCAAGTGAGAAAATTATCTCAACCCAATTTAAGAGCAACCAGAGAAAAAAAATAATTTTTGTTAATTCTTTCTAAAATAGTGTTGATCCGCGCTCCTAGCACGACACAGAAGAGGCGTGGAGACACACTTGAATTTTTTCAATGGGAATTGAACTTTACGAAAAATCACAAAAATACACTAGTCCGCTCCCGTGGCGCGTCGCGGACCGGTGTACATATTTTGAACTTTTTCTTTTAAATTTCGAGAAGGGTATTTTGGTCATTCCTAACCCATTTTAACTCTTAAAACATGTCTTAGAGGTCGTTTATTAGCAATTGAAGGTTTCAAACCCCATTATTTTTCTAAGTTTTCTACATGAGGGTTCTTAAGAGAAGAAGAACAGAGAGAGGAGGGTTCTAAATTCGGGTGCAAGTTCTTGAAAGAAGCTTGATAACTCTTCAACCCAGGTATATAAAGGCTATCCAGAGCATGAAATTGTTCTTCCATGTTCTCAATACATGTAGTAGGTTGACAATTAGATAGTTCATGGGTCTTGAGTAGTGATTCTTGAAGAATTTCTTGAACATTATCTTTATTTCTTGAACATCATCTTTAATTTCTATATAACATCTCAAATTGATGATCATCATACATGTATCTACTATTTATATGTATTATTGTGTGATTGTATACCTAAATTACATGATTCCCCTTATTTAATACTTCAAAAATGAACTTAGGGGTAATGTCTAGAGCCTTGATTGTCTGAATGAGTAGATTGTTAGAGTCTAAGTCCTGAGATAAGGGTGTTGATGACTGAAACTAATTGAACTAGTGTTCTTAGAGACTAATGGGACCGAACCTTAGTTTCAAAGGAATAATCTTACTCTTTGAGTTGATAGATGATGAGATAAGCTGAGTGTTCTTGCTCGTAGGTGCTGAGTGATGGAAATCCTTGATGCATAGATAGACTTATGATCATGTTGATTCCTGGGAGGAGTATTAGCATCGAAATGGGTAAGAGTGAGTCCCACTCACACTCACTAACTACATGGACAGCATAAGCGAGGATCGGATCGTGAAAGCGGATGTTTCCATTGTCCCACAAAGGACTTGACAAACTTTTTTGGGATCCCCGACAGACTTATTCTTTACCCCCGCAAGGTACTGAACGGATGTGGCAATGCCATCTCTTCGTTGTATGATCACCGGCCCATAGGTGGTGGTTATCGGTTATAAAAACTCCTAGATGGGTTTCATGATGATAGTACCCAGAGGTTGATGTAATTGTGTGATGTCTTGATGGACAGTGATGTGATAGAGTCCGTTCCTCATTCTGAGTTGAGGATGAGTGATTGATGAGCTGATTGTCATTGTTTTACATACAGTACATTACACGTTCTAACGCCCCTTTGGCGTTGCATCGTTTTATGATATAGATTCTGTAGACAGAGGACTTCAGCAGCCTAATCAACGAGGTTTTATGGATTTCCAGATAGAGACTTGGTGAGTTCTCCTTGCTTTCGGAGGACATATTTATCATTCCTTTATCTTGAGTTGTTTTCGTTGATTTTGGTAGCCATGCCCTGTCATGGTACTATCTTAGATAGTAGCTATAGAGGCTTCATGGACATAGATTGATGATGACTGATGTTGGGGTTCTTCCCTCCCCCCCTTCCCTTTCTTTACATCGAGATTGTCCTTTTTTTCTTGTATTTCATTTTTGATAGACTGAGTTGATAGTTGTATCCTATTGATAGATAGTTATTTCTTTGTTATCTTTCACTATTGAACTGATTGAATAAATATGATGAGAATAGGTGGTCCGATTGGGGGCTAGCAATAGTCTCTGAGTGTTAGTTACGCTAGGATACCCTCCTGGGGTGTGACGATGATGAAAGGTAAAAAATTATTTTGGTAGAGAAATTTATAGGAAAAGTAATTAGTGTTTGAAAGGATAAGATAATTATGTGTGTGTATATATATTACTCAATTAATCATGTAACCTTAAAACTTCTCTCATATTAATACGCACACATTTAAGTAAATGAAAGATGAAAAGACAACTTTTCACTTTTCATAACAATTTATGTTCATTAAGATGATAAAATAAAAATATATAAGTACTTGTAATCAACAACAATGGACTCTATAACTTAGCATCTTCTTTTAAATGATGATGATGAATATATGGGTGTCGAATTCCGCAACTGAGATGTCCAGCAAATTTCTAGGACTATGATTTCTTTAAGATAAGAGAAATAGAGAGTATCTCATGATCCTTCTGAACATATTGATTTAAGGAGAAAATTATGTAAAAAATTCTCTTCAAAATAAGATTTTTTTGAAAAAATATTGATTCCAACATAAGGAGGTATATGATAAAAGGAAAAAAATCATTTTGATAGAGAAATTTATAGGAAGAGTGGTTAGTGTTTTAAAGGGTAAGAAGAATTATTTAGAGAAACAATCAATTTATTTATGAAGTTCTTATCAAATTAGGAGAACAATAAGTATTTTACTAATTTATTTTTCTTTTATTTTGTCTTAATCTTTTATGTATCTTTAATTAAAGATTATTTTTTTTAATTTGTCTTAATTAAAGTTTACCACTGATATTGTTTTTTTCAACTTTTTTATTCTGCTAATTTCTTTGTGTTTTTATTTTGACTAATTTTGTGTCTCTAGTTAAAGTTATTTTATTAATTATACACACAATAAGAAAAAAATTTCTATTTATTTTTTAATTTTTCATTTTGTCTTATTTTATGAAAAAAGATGACCATATTTAATTTCTTTTATCATCAATGTTATTATTATTTTTTTAACCTTCTTACGTTTATCTCATTATTAATGTTACTTATATGATTTTTTTAAATCAATTTTTTTCATTTACCTATTTCAGGAAATGTTATTATAACTTAAGAATTGCATATATAT
>JAABOM020060895.1:0-11477 GCA_011800125.2 Solanum clarkiae
GACACCGTGGCCCCAACGGCCTAGTCATATGCATTTTCTTTTGGCTTATTATCACTGTTTATCTACTTTAAGGCATGTTAAAGGCAGAACCCCTCATAATACATATAGTAAGTGCATAGTTACAAGTTGGTTCTCCCGGGCCTTATCGGCAACCGCCCTACGGGACTTTAGGGCGTGACAATAGTGGTATTTATGATGATGAAACGAATGTGTATAGATGTGTGTTGATTTCATGAAAGGTATATTTAGTGTTGTAAGTTAACCATAACCAAGTTGAAGGGTTGATACCTCAAACACCTTGATGGGAGGTGGTAAACCCATTAAGCAAGTTGAGGGGTTGATACCTCAAATACCTTGATGGGAGGTGGTAAACCCATTAACCAAGTTGAGGTGTTGATACCTCAAACACCTTGATGGAGGTAGGGAGTGTCAAACCCGTAAACCAAGTTGAGGGGTTGATACCTCAAACACCTCCAAGGGGTGGTTTACCTTAGATTCCAAGTACCAAGTTGCTTGATCTATGATGATGGTCTTTTCCTACACATGTAATATGTTCTATATAAGCATGTTTTACTTCAAGAATCATTCATACATGTCATATTGTGATTATGCTATCCATTGTTTATGATTATGCATTTTTTACCTATGTTTTCTATCATTGTTGTATTGCATACCACATACTTAGTACATTCAAATGTACTAACACATTCTCTATGCCTATATTACGTTACCATGTAGAGACCGGAGCTACACTTGACCATCTTCCTACTCCACATGGCTAGTACTATCTCCCAAAGCTAGTTGCTAAGTCCTCAAATCCGAGGACATGTTTCTTTGAATTTATTATTTGTATTGACTCTTATTATGTTGGAAATTTATGACTATGAGGGTGACCCTCGAGATTGTCTTGGCCCTGCTTCTATCTACGTATTAGAGGTGATGTTGGAACATTATGATGTATTATGCTATACTTTGACTTTCTACGTATCTATGGTATGAACTATGTCTTTAGGCCCAATTATTCCCTTTTTACTATCACTTGATGTTGTACAATTGATTTCGTAACCAATGATGTATAATGATATGCTAAGAGGCTTGTTTTGGAATCCCTCTGAATTCCCTATTCGTCATGTCACGTCTAGGCCCTAGGTTCGGTCGTGACACCTAAGAAACGTCTAGTGTCCATTGGATTAAGGTTATAGTTTAATTTCTTATCACCTCTATCTTTTTCAAATCAACTTTAATACCTTCACCCGATACCACATGCCCTAGGTATACCACTTCTTTCAATAAAAATTATGCTTTAGAACTTGGAAAATTTCCTTTCTGCCCTCAGTATTTGCAACCCCACCTTTAGATGCTTGGCATGCTCCTCTTCACTCCATGAATAAATCAAACCTTTAGATGCTTGGCATACTCCTCTTCACTCCATGAATAAATCAAAATATCATCATTGAACACCACCACAAACATGTTGAGGTAGGGTTTAAAGACCTTATTCATGAGATCCATGAATATTTGTCTGGCCATTGGTTAGGCAGAAGGACATCACCACAAATTCAAAATGCTCATATCTTGTCTTGAAAGCCATTTTGGGAATATCACACTCCCTTATCCTTAATTGATGATACCTCGACCGAAGGTCAATTTTTGAGAAGTGACTAGCCATTTGTAGTTGATCAAATAGTTCATCTATCCTTGGAAAAGGGTACTTGTTCTTCATGGTAACCTTATTGAGTTACCGACAGTCGACATATATTTTAAGTGAGCCATCTTTCTTTCTCACAAACAACACTGGCATACCCTAAGATGAATTACTAGGTCGCATAAATCCCTTCTCTAATAAGTCTAATAATAGCTCACATGAGTTTGAGATGTCGGTTATGATCACATCCCTACTATAAACAAAGTATTGTGAACATTTCATGCATCATGGATTTCATGGCATACCATACATTACTCTTCTTTGTTATATACTTTCTTCTATATATGTTTGCTGGTCATCTAACATTGAATATAGGTTGATAAGTTATATGCACTGCATCTCTGCATACTTAGTACATTCAAACATACTAACACATATTTTTGGCCTACATGATCTAACCATGTAGGGACCGGAGACTACCTACATATACCATTCGATGGTTAGATTGGAATTTAGAAAGTGTTGTGGTGAGTCCTATCTTCCAAGGGCAAGTCACTATCTATCTACCTTATATTGCTACCATTTATACTATTTACTTTGAAGGTGAGCCTGGGACATGCATTTTCCTCCTCTATTCTATGACTAGAGGCATTATTGGATATCTTGTAGACATTTGTATAGATATATGCTATGTGTTATTAATAACAGATTATGAGTACGGCTACCTATTGGATATGGTTAGTACAAATTGATCATGAGTGTTATGATATGGATTTATGTTATAATATGGAAATGTGGAAGATCCTAAGTCCCATTTTGCCCCTTCAGAGGGAGTCATACTTACCCACCCCTTAGTTTTTATGTGTTATGTATTATGTGAATCCATGTAACTCCTTATCCCTATTATGTCCCCATAGTGTGAGTCATATTGTCTCATCCCTTAGAACTATGTGTTTACTATCTTTTATATGTTTCTGAATCAATGATGTGAATATGGATACTTTGAGGCTTATTTAGGGACTCTCGGGTTCCTATTCGCCATGTCATTCCTAGACCCTAGATCTGAGTTATGACAAGCTTAGTATCATCGAACTAGGTTTACAAATGATCCTCGGGGTCCAACATGTCGCATCGATAGAGTCTTATTCATGGGTATGAAATGCACCATACCTATAAGTGGGAGGCTATGATGATGTTCTAGAAATTTTCTCACTTCTTCTTAGCTTACTTCATGCTTTGGATAGTGTATTAAGGTTACCTATTCTTGTCCTCACAATATTTACAGAAGAGACCTCCACAAAGAGCTCCCCTACCAAGACCATCCCCAGTTAATGAGAACTAAGCTCCTTAAGGGCCTATGGAAGAGCCAGCCAGTAATGGTGAATTATATAATGCTATTGTTAAGCTTGCACAGGTGGTGAACACTCAAGATAGGCAGTCCAATATTACTCCTCGTGATCCCGCTCCAGCTTCTAGAGGGAGAGATTCTACTCGGATAAATCATCTAGAGTGCTATGGGTCAAAGGCTTATAAGGATGCTCAAGAGTTCATTGATGATATCTCTAAGGTATTGACTATTATGGGGGTGAATCCTTAGGAGAAGGCTGAGTTGGTTGGTTATCAGTTGAGGGATGTGGCTCAGGTATGGTATACTCAATGGTTGATAGAGAGGGCATGTGGTGATGGAGTTAATCGGGAAGAGTCCAAACGTGCCTTTTCGGATCTTTTCTTCCCTCTTGAAAACTTAGGGAATCTAAGATGAAATAATTCATCAACCTCAAATAGGGTGGTATGTATGTGAGGGAATATGCCCTCAAGTTTACTAAGCTTTCAAAGTATGCTCATATGCTTGTAGTTGACCCCCGTGCAAGAATGCACAATTTTATTTCTGGTATCTTTGATTTGGTTGTGAATGAATGTCATATAACTATGCTTATTCGGTACATGGACATCTCCAAGCTCATGACATATGTTGAACAGATTGAGGAAGAAAAGCTCAAGGAGAAGAGGGTGCCTGATTCTAAAAGGGCCTATTATGATGGTGGGTTCTCCAACTCCAAGGGTGGTGGTTATGGTTGCTTCCAATAAGTCTAGTTTATAATGCAAGATGTTCTAATGCTAAGGTGCATCCTCTTAAAGCACTGGTCGATGGTGGGTAATTATTTCCCCAGTATGATAAGTGTGGAAAGAATCACATTGGTGTTTGTTGGAAAGAGTTGGGTGCATGCTATGGGATGTGGTGAGAAGAACCACAAGGTTGTTGATTTTCCTAAAGTTGCTCGAAATGGTTAGGGTCAAAAGGCCCAAGGTGATCATGGCCAGCAGAAAGCTACTTAAGGTGGTTCTATACTTTGCATGCTCGTTAGGAAATTAAGGAGACTCCAAATATTGTGACTGGTACGTTAAAAGTCGTTGATTTTGATGCTTATGCTTTACTTGATTCGGGTACAAATTTATCTTTTGTGAATCTTCTTTTGGCCGTTAAGTTTGGTTTGAGCCCTGAAATTCTAAGGGACCCCTTTTCGGTTCATACTCCCACGGGTGAGTCTATTGTTTTTCGAAGAGTTTATCAGGGTTGTCCTATTTCTATTTTTCATAAATTCTTCCTATGTATTCTTGTGGAACTTGAGATATTTGATTTTTATGTTATTCTTGGGATGGATTGGTTGCATGCTTCATATGCCTATATAGATTGTAGAACCCAGAAAGCCAAGTTCCAATTTCTAGATGAGCTTGTTCTTGAATATAAGGGTAGTGACTTTGTTATTAAAGATCGGTTTATTACCTACATCAAGGCACGAAAGACGATTTCTAAGGGGTGTGTCTATAATATTGTAAGGGTCAAAGATATAGAGACTGAGTCACCTACTCTTGAATCAGTTCTGTTGGTTAATGAGTTTTTGAATATGTTTCTCGAAGACTTGTCTGGTATTCCTCCCAAGGAAAGTAGACTTTGGCATAAATCTTCTCCCAAATACTCAATCTATCTCTATTCCTCCTTATTGTATGGCACCAACTGAGCTGAAAGAGTTGAAGGATCAATTGAAAGACTTGCTGGAGAACGGCTTTGTTAGGCCAAGTATATTGCCATGGGTTGCGTTGGTGTTATTTGTACGAAAGAAAGATGGGTCTCTTTGGATGTGCATTAACTATAGGCAATTGAATAAGGTAACTATCAAGAATAAAATACCCATTGCCTAGGACCAATGATTTGTTTGATTAACTTCAAGGAGCCACCTGTAACACCCCACGTCTTACAATACTAGTATAACGCAAATGAAACATGATATGGTTTGGTAAAATTAGCACCCATTTTTAAAAGTGCTCGAATCTTATGTTATAGGGGGATATGTGTGTCCACCGCTTCAGAGGGTCTAGTGTATACATGTTTTATGTCAAATTGAGGAGATCATGGCCTTAAATGATGTAAGAGAATTGAGGTACTTGTAGGACTTAAGAAGCTAGCAGGTGAGTCACCTACTTTCTTAGCGTAAATTTGATAGCTAAATGGAGACGAGGCTCGACATCAAATTAGTCCAAATCCGATTAAGAATAAAGTTTGTGTTAAGGGTGTGACTTTAGCCCATGTTTTGGCTTCATAAATGGACTACATTTTTAGCCCAATATTAAAAAGGTCCCAAAGACACCACAACCCACTTGGCTATTTGGTCCCAAAACTAAGTAAGAGAAATTGGAAAAATGGCAGCCCAAGCCCATCAACTTGGAGACCCATTTAGGCCCAAGTGAAAGGGACAAGGAGCTGCATCACTAGCCTCTTAATATATACTATTATGTGGTCAAAAGGGAAGGAGAAATTCGGCCAAAAGAGTCTATATAAACATCTCCCACAAGTCATTTTTCAACTTGAACACACAAAAATCAGACCTGAACCATGAAGGCAAAGGTAAGTAATCTTAATTGTGTATTTAGTATGGTTTCTTCATGAAAAACAACAAGTATATGCTAGTATGTTTGTGCTGGAAATTTGGGACAGCATGTATTTAGAAAGTTGCTACACACTTGCCTTTTATTTTAGTGACTTATCTATAGTTTATGGGCTGTATTATGAAGAGAAGTTTATGTTCTTAACATGGTTTGAGTTATAAATGTTACCTTAAGGTTGCTGCCCTGATTTTGATTTCATTTAACCAATACGTTTTATTGTGCTATCTTAAGTGTAATGTTGATTGGAACTTGTGGACTGTTGGATAGAAGGTTATTGGCTCACGTTATTCATGACTTATTGAGTGCTGTTATAAGACTATTTTAGGTCTATTTTCATGTGTAAATGATTTTGGAACAGTTTGGTTAGAGTTGGAATAGGTTTGGAATTATCGACATTGAAATGTAGCGAAGGAAGGTAATGTTATGCTGTCCATTTTTAAGTTGTGTAGAATTGTTATGTGTTATGCTTTGTGGGCTGCTGTAAGGTTGTTTTGGCACTAAAACAGTTTGTACATGGTGTGTACATGAAAATATGTATTAGAAAAGTATGATTAGGGGAGAAAAAGTTGAAAGAATACGCTCAGGTTTATAAACACCCGCTTGTTGCCTGTGTGTTGTTTTTTTATATGATTGGGCTACCAAGATGTATCTATTGGCTGCTAATGCTAGTTTTATCACCTACTATGTTGTAGATAAGTATTTAGAGGAAAGTACGGTTATGGAAAGGTAGTAACGAGGTCATACAAGAGGTATGTAAGGCTACTTGATTTCGTAATACTTGGCATGAAGTCTAGATTCTTCCTTGGCACATAAAGGCACTTACCAACTCCAACATAGCTATTAACTGTGTCTACACTCTTACACATGTTCATATGCTCCCATACATAGTCACCTTCAAATATGCATACATACATGGATACCAAGTTACATAGGTTCTTTTTGCCAAATAAAGTCTACGAGTTATTTCATCTCATATGCATTTTATTATTTATGTAACGTACTCTTTTCATTGTTATATTGCCTTGTATGATTATCTACATGTCACATGCTACATATACAGTCTTGCAGCAATAATATCATAACCACCAAAAGAACTATTTCAAAGATAATTGAAAGATAAAGTATATTGTTGACTGATAGGTGGTAGCCCGAGGGGTGGAAGAATCACCTAGCCAGAGATGATCCTATCAGGGGTGGTATCCTGATGGGTTAAGGAAGAACCTAGACAGGGATGATCTCGATACATTGTTTATTGATGGGTGGTAGCATGAGGTGTGGAAGAATCACCTAGCCAGGGACGATCCTATTACGGGTGGTAGCCCGAGGGGTTAAGGAATAACCTAGCTAGGGATGATCCCGATACAGTTTTACCACTAATCAGTTGGTCATTTGTATTACAGATATGCACAAATTATACAGTATAGGTAAAGTGATACAAAGAACATAAAGTGCATGATTCCAATGTATAACTAAAGGTGTTCTCTTATCCTACACCAGTGCATAGTTTCATTTGAGTTGTTACTTCATGTACAGTATATCCTGCGTTACATATTCTGCACATCATCCCGTACTGATGTCCCTTATGAGGGACCTACATTTCATACTGCAGGTACAGGTGCTAGTAGATCTCCCCAGTAGGAGTACAGGATATTCCGCTGCTATTACCAAGCTCCAACTTGCTTCGGGGCTTTGTATATGCCTAGAGCTTATATGTTTGTATTGCACAGTTTGTTGAGGCAGGGCCTGTCCCGACCCTTATCAGATGTTTTCCTTATCTAGAGGCTTTGTAAACCATATAAATTAAAGTGTGGTCATGTCACGTACTCTACACCTCGTGGCCCCAACAACCTTGTCATACGCATTTCCTTTTAGCTTGTTATCACTGTTTATCTCCTTAAAGACATGTTAAAGGTAGAAATCTCTTATAATATGTACAGAAAGCACATAGACACAGGTTGGTTCTCTCGAGTCTTATCGGCAATGGGTACCAATCCGCCCTAATGGGACTTGGGGCGTGACAGAAGTGGTATCAGAGGGGTCGTCCTAGGGAGTCTACAAAGTCGTGTCTATGTAGAATCTTGTTTATCGATGTGTTGTGCACGACATTTATAAGCAGGAGGCTACTTGGAATTTAGGAGTTGTTACTTTCTTTTCATTCTTTAGATCGTGCCATAGAGCTATGTATAATAGGTGGATTATGTCTAACGACTAAATTATTTTGTACAGGAAGTATGCAAGAAACCAGGAAGAACAAAGGTAAAGTGAAGGGAGCAGAAGTGGTGCTTATTATACCCAGCCTGGTGAGACAACAAGATGAGGGTCGAGAGGAGTCTTTATCACAGACATCTCCAACTCCTCCAACTCTTGATGAACCAGGAAGGAGTGAAATTCCCCCAGAACCACCTGTCGATGCTACAGTGCAGGATCTGAGAAATGCAGTCCAACTATTGGCCCGTATAGTTGCTGGTCAAGGTCAAAGGTAGGAAGGTCCAGTTATGGGTACAGGTGGTGCAAATAGGGCAGCTGGCACGACAATATGTGACTTCCTTAATTTGGACCCTCCAGCCTTCATTGGGTCTGATCCTAATGAAGACCCCCAGGACTTTATTTATCAGATTTAGCGTACTTTAGATATGATGCATGTCATTGGTACAGAAGCAGTTGAGTTAGCGACATATAGGTTGAAGGGTGTGGCTATATTATAGTACGAAGCTTGGAAGCAATCCAAAGGTATAGATGCTTCCCCAACCACTTGGAAGGAGTTCAAAGAGGCCTTTCTTGACCATTACTTGCCAATAGATATCCTAGAGGCCCGTGCATATCAGTTCCTGAACCTTCACCAGGGGAATATGAGTGTGAGGGAGTATAGCCTCCAATTTAATTCGTGGTCCAGGTATGCTCCCAATGTAGTTGCTACAATAGCAGATAGAGTTCATCGATATGTGGATACATTGGATACGTATCTGGTCAGAGACTGTACCTTGCTTCCTTGAATAAATACATGGACATAGCAAGGATGCAAGCTTTTGCACAGAAATTAGAGGATCAGAGGCAGAGAAGAAGGACACAAGAGCTGGAAAGGGGGCAGGCCATAAGGGCTAGATCTACAGGGCAGTTTACACCTTCCCAAGGTGAGTTTAGGCACCGGGTTCCTAATATACCACCTAAGCGATCACCCTCCTACTCTGTAGCCAGTGTTCTACCACAACTTCAGGGGTATAGAAGGAATCAGTTTGGTCCAAGAAGTGAAGGTCAAGGTGCCCGAACAGCAGGATATTCAGTAGGTCAGCAAATGACTCCTAGGCAGCCTTGTAGACAGTGTGGAAGAAATCATCCAGGTATATGTCATGTTGGGACAGATGTTTGTTATTATTGTGGCACGCCAGGGCATATGATAAAAGATTAGCCGAAAAGGCTTATGGGGGATATAGCACAATCTACTGGATCAGCTATTGCATCATCATCAGTTCCTCCATCTGGTAGGGGTCAACAATCCCCTATGGGTCGTGGCAGAGGTATTAGAGGGACAGCTAGCTCTAGAGGGGTCCAGAATAGCACTTTTGCTCTGGGGAGTCGACAAAATTTTGAAGCTTCACCTGATGTGGTCATAGGTACATTGTCCATCTTTTCACATAATTTGTATGCATTAATTGACCCTGGTTCTACACTATCATATATCACTCCACTAGTTGCTGGAAAGCTTAAGAGAGCACCCCAATTATTGAACAAACCATTTGAAGTGTCTACACCAACTGGTGAATCTATTACGGCTAGAGGGGTTTATTATGACTATGTAGTAATTGTTTGCGACCGTGACACATTGGCTAACCTTATTGAGCTAGAAATAGTGGAACTTGATTTTATAATGGGTATGGATTGGTTAGCTTCTTGCTATGCCACCGTGGGTTGCCGAACTAAGAGAGTGTACTTCCACTTTCCAAATGAGGCAGTTCTCGAATGGGAAGGTAATGTTAGGGAACCAAAGGGGAAGTTTTTCTCTTATTTTAAGGCAAGAAAGATGATATCCAAGGGGTATATAGTCTCTAGTTAGAGTGAGGGATATGGAGGCAGAATCACCAAGTCTTCAGTCAGTTCCAATAGTGAGTGAATTTGTCGATGTGTTCCCTGAAGAACTCCTAGGCTTACCTCCAGAACGAGAAATAAATTTTTGTATTGACTTACTTCCAGGCACTTAACCAATTTCTATCCCTCCATATAGAATGGCCCCAGCAAAATTGCGTAAGTTAAAAGAGCAGTTAAAAGACTTATTGGAAAAGGGTTTTATAAGACCTAGTGTGTCCCCTTGGGGTGCACCAGTGCCATTTGTACATAAAAAGGATGGCACCTTGAGAATGTGTCTCGACTATCGACAATTAAATAGGGTGACAATTAAGAATAAATATCCCCTCCCAGGATTGATGATTTATTTGATCAGTTACAGGGTGCCAAAATGCTTGTCAAAAATTGATTTGAGGTCAAGCTATCACCAAGTGAGGGTGAAGGAGAAAGATATACCTAAGACTGCTTTCAGAACACGCTATAGACACTTTGAATTTCTTGTTATGTCATTTGGGCTAACAAATGCACCAACGGTTTTTATGGATTTGACGAACAGGGTATTCAAGCCATTCTTGGATGTGTTTGTAATAGTGTTTATAGATGATATTTTGGTATATTCGATATCAGAAGAAGACCATGCAAATCACTTATGACAAGTGTTACAGGTTCTTCATGATCGACAGTTGTATGCCAGTTTTTCCAAATGTAAATTTTGGCTAAAGTCAGTGGCATTCTTGGGTCATATTGTGTCTGATGAAGGAATAAGGGTCAATTTACAAAAGATAGAGGCTATAAAAGATTGGCCAAGACCAACGACACCCATGGAAGTTTGGATCTTCCTAGGTTTTGCAGGTTATTACAGAAGGTTTGTTGAAGTTTCTCTTTTATTTCTGCACCTCTAACAAAGTTGACACATCAGGCAACCAAGTTCCAATGGAATGATGCATGTGAAAGGAGCTCCAGGAGCTGAAAAATAAGCTAACTTTTGCACCTATGCTAGTACTTCCAGAAGGCACTGAGAGGTATGCAGTGTATTATGATGCTTCAGGAGTTGGCTTAGGGTGTGTATTGACACAAAATGGTAGGATAATTGCTTATGCGTCTAGGCAACTACGACCACATGAGAAAAACTATCCAACACATGATCTTGAGCTAGTAGTGGTTGTGTTTGCTTTGAAAATATGGCTCCACTATTTGTATAGGGTTCACGTTGACATATATACTGACCATAAGATCCTGCATTACATATTTAAGGAGAAAGACCTAAACTTAAGACAGCGGAGATGGCTAGAGCTAATAAAGGATTATGACATTGATATACTATACCATCCAAGGAAGGAAAATGTGATAGTCAATGCCCTGAGTCGTAAGGCAATCATGAATACTAGTGATCCAACTGTGATAAGTCAAGGAATGGCTAAGGATCTACGTCAGTTAGCCAGTTCGGGAGTTCGCTTTCTTGAAACTTCCAAGGAAGGGGTAATTGTGCAGAATGTTATGAGTCTTCATTGGTAATGGAGGTGAAAGAAAAAAAATCCAAGGATCCTGTTCTACGATAGCTTAAGGCGAAGGTGAATCAGGGTACGATAAAGGGCTTTGACCTTGCACAAAATGGAGTACCTTACTACCAAAATAGATTATGTATGCCCGACATTAATTGACTAAGAAATAGAATAATGGAAGAACCCCATCATTCCCGATATTCCACTCATCCAGGATCAACTAAGATGTACCATGACCTAAATGTAATATTTTGGTGGGGAGGCATGAAAAAGGACCTTGCAGAATTTGTAGCTCAATGTCCAAATTGCCAACAAGTGAAAGTAGA
>JAABOM020060896.1:0-11477 GCA_011800125.2 Solanum clarkiae
TATTGCATGAGGGTATTACCAAGTATTGTTGGGTTGATTTACTTCAAGTTTTCTTGCATGATTTTACTCTTGAATTGCATGATTTTACACTAGTATTGCACACCCACCAAGTATTTGATGAAATAATATCCGGATTAGGGTTCTTGAGTTATTGATGATCTATTCCATGGGATATGAGACAAGTGACTTTATAATGATGAAAGTAATGTATGAATGTGTTGATTTCATGGAAAGTAGCTATAGTGTTACAAGTGACCATACCATATATGAGGGGTATATACCTTATCAACCTTGTCAGGTGTTGGAAATCCCCTACTACCATAGATGAGGGGTATATACCTCATCCACCTTTTTGGGTGGTGGCAATCCCGGGTAGATACCTCATCTACCTACCAAGCGGGTGGCATGCCTTGGATTCCAAGTACTAAGTTGCTTCTCTTCCTACATATGTAATATGTTCTATATAAGCATGTTTTACTTCAAGCATCATTCATACATGTCATATTGTTATCATGCTATCCATTGCTTATGATATTGCATTTTGCCTATGTTGCTTATCACTTGTTGCATTGCATCTTACATACTTAGTACATTCAAATGTACTAATGCATACTCTATGCCTACATGATGTTACCATGTAAGAACCTGAGCTCTATTTGATCATCCTCCTCCCCCATGTGGCTAGTACGATTACTCTCAAAGCAAGTTGGTGAGTCCCCAACTCCGAGGACATACTTCTCTTGATTTATGCTATGTATTTACTCTTCTTATTTTGGAAACTTATGACTATGAGGGCGAGTCAGGAGATTGTCTTGGCCCCTGCTCTTATTTATGTATTAGAGGTGTTGTTGGAACCTTATGTCGTATTAATGCTACACTATTAGCTTGTTATGTCTTTATGATATCAAGGATATCCCTTAGCCCCATATTTCCTTTTTTTTACTATCTCTTGTTGTTGTTTTATTATTTCTGTGACCATAGATGTGTAATGATATGCTAAGAGTCTTAATTGGGGTCCCTTCAAGTCCCTGTTCGTCGTGTCACGTCTAGGCCCTAGACTTGCATAGTGACAAACTTGGCATCAAAGCACTCGGTTGTTAATGGTCCTCGACATCCAATACACCACATTGGTTAGAGTCTTATTCATGGTTGTGTTGTGCACCAGAACTATGAGTAAGAGACTATGAGACATTTTAGGAAATGTTTCCCTTCTTCATGATATATATCGTGCTATAGAAGTTAGGTAAGGTTTCCCTTTAACGAATGTTCTTTGCCATTTTTAGATCATGCCTAACACAAGAGGAAGTAGAGCCTGCACTCCTGTAGAACAACCGTGTCATATAGAGCTCCGGGATTCTCTCACCTTGCTAGCTCAAGCCATGACCAATTAAGTCAACCAAGGGGCCCAAGCCCCTTATGCTCCTACTCCGGCATCTCGGGTGAAGGATTTTATGAGGATGAACCCATGGGAGTTCTATAGGTCTAAAGTGGATAAGGACCCTTAAGAATTTATTGATGAGGTGTACAAAGTGTTGACTATTATGGGTGTTAGATCGGAAGAGAAGGCAGAGTTGGCGGCTTACCAACACAAGGGGTGGCCTTAATATGGTATACTCAACGGAAGGAGGAGAAAGAGAATAAATATATGATTCTTTGGGAGGAGTTTAAGGTGGCTTTCCTCAGCTAGTTCTTTCCTCCTGAGCTTAGGGAGGCCTAAATAATGGACTTTATGAATTTGAAGGAATGATCTATGAGTGTGAGGGAATATGCCCTCAAGTTCAACCAACTCTCTAAATATGCTTCATACTTGGTTGCCGACTCGAGGTCTTGAATGAATAAGTTTGTGATGGGTGTATCCAATTTGGTGAATGAGTGTCATGCTGCTACATTTATTAGTAACATGGACTTGTCCTACCTTATGACCTATGCGAAACAATTGGAGCGGGAGAAATTGAGAAAGAGATGGGGTAATAAGGCCAAAAGATCCTATCTTAATTGTAGGTTCCAAAGTCCCAAAGGTGGTCATTTTCATCAAGGCCAAGGGTCCTCAAATGCTCCTAATAGAAGGTTTGCCCATAATTACCCAAGCGCCCAAGGTGATGGTAGTGTGGTGCCTAATACTATATGTCCAAAATGTGGAAAAGGTCATGGTGGCCCATGTTTGAGGGATACCAATGTTCGTTTTGGTTGTGGAGAGGTAGGCCACAAGATGATTGATTGCCCATGTAATTGGAACAAGGGTAAGGATGTTCAACCACAAGGCCAGGGTGCAAATGCGGTTCCTTCGGGGAGAGGAGGCCAACAAGGTGGTACCCCAAGGCACAATCAGTTCTATGCACTCCAACGGAGAAAAGGGGTTGATGAGGTGCCCGATGTCATAACCGATATGTTAAATATCTTTAATTTTGATGCGTATGCATTGATAGACCTGGGTGCCACTAATTCTTTTATTACTCCTTTTGTTGCCAAAAAGTTTTATGTTGAGTCCAAATTGTTATATGATTCTTATGAAGTGTCTACTCCCATTGGTGTATCTATTGTTGCTAGAAAGGTCTATAGAAATTGTCCCATTTGCATCTTGCATAAAATATTGCCTTGTGATCTTTAAGTTGGATATGGTGGATATTGATGTCATTCTTGGGATGGATTGGTTGCATGCATATTATGCCTCTATTGTTTGTAGAACCCATATGATCAAGTTCCAATTCCCAAATGAACCCTTCCTTGAGTGGGAGAGTCGTGATGTGGTGGTTAAGGGTAGGTTTATCTCTTGCATTAAAGCCCAAAAGTAGATCTCTAAGAGGTGTCTCTACCTTCTTGCGAGGGTTAGGGATATGGAGTCCAAAGTCCTTCCTATAGAGTCGGTTTCGGTGGTTAGTGAGTTTCTTAATGTCTTCCAAATGACCTTCCCAGTGTTCATCATGGAAGGGAAATAGACTTTGGTATAGACCTCCTTCCCGATACTCAACCCATTTCTATCACCCCTTACCGTATGGCCCCGACGGAGTTAAAGTAGTTGAAGGAGCAATTGATGGACTTGTTGGAGAAGGGTTTTATTAGGCCTAACCAATCATCTTGAGTTCACCAATGTTTTTTGTGTAGAAGAAAGATGGTTCCCTTAGAATGTGTATTGACTACAGGCAACTTAACAGGGTCACTATAAATAATAAGTATCCTCTACCAAGGATTGATGATATATTTGCCCAACTTTAAGGGGCTAACCACTTCTCTAAGATTGATCTTCGGTCAAGGTACCATCAAATGAAAGTTGGAGAGTGTGACATTCCCAAGATTGCCTTTTGAACTATATGTGGGCACTATGAATTTGTGGTTATGTCTTTTGGGTTGACCAATGCACCGGCTATCTTCATGGATCTTATGAATAAGGTCTTTAAACCCTACCTTGATTAGTTTGTGGTGGTCTTTATTGATGATATCTTGATCTACTCTCATAGGGAGGAGGAACATGTGAGTCATTTGAGGGTGGTGTTGCAAAAATTAAGGGAAGAGAAGCTATATGCTAAGTATGAGAAATGTGAATTTTGGTTGAAAGAGGTTGCCTTTCTAGGTCATGCGGGGTCGGGGGATGGTATTAATGTGCATCCTAAAAAGATGGAAGTGATTAGAAATTGGCCTAGACCTTTGACCCTGCCAGATATTAGAAGCTTCTTAGGCTTAGCGGGTTACTACCGAAGGTTTGTTAATGGGTTTTCTTTTATTGCTTCTCCCATGACTAAGTTGACCCAAACGAAGGCTAAGTTTGTGTGGACTGATGAGTGTGAAAAGAGTTTTCAAACTTTGAAGGATAAGCTTGTATCCGCTCCTATCTTTTCTATAGATGAAGGATTAGAAGGGTTTGTTGTATATTGTGATGCTTCCTGAATTGGTTTGGGTTGTGTTTTGATGCAAAATGGTAAGGTGATAGCCTATGCTTCTAGGCAACTCAAGGTGCATGAAAAGAATTATCTTACTCATGATCTGAAATTGGCCGAAGAAGTATTTGCTTTGAAAATTTGGCGCCATTGTTTGTATGGGCTGCATGTGGATGTGTTCATCGATCATAAGAGTCTCCAATATGTGTTCACTCAAAAATATCTCAAGTTGAGACGAAGAAGGTGGTTAGAGCTTCTTAAGGATTATGATATGAGTGTATATTATCATCTCGGTAAGTCTAATATTGTGGCAGATGCTTTGAGTAGGGTGTCTATGGGTAGCTTAGCTCATGTTGATAATTGGGGTAATGAGGTGGCTAGAGAGGTCCATTGGTTGGTTGGATTGGCAGTTAGGTTGGAAGAGGTTGATAATTGTGGTATTATGATTGTTTATGGTTCAAAATCTTCCTTCGTTGATGAGATAAAAGCAAAGAAAGATCTTGACCCTTCCTTGTTAGAATTGAAGGCCTAGGTGAGAGAGGGCAAGGTGGAGGTTTTCACTCAAAGGGGAGATGGTGCCCTTAGGTATCAAGGTAGGTTGTGTTTGCCTAGTATGGATGACTTGAGAAAGAGGATTCTTGATGAGGCGCATAATTTTTCTTATTCTATTCACCTCGGTTCTACCAAGATGTATAGAGGTTTGAGGGATGTGTTTTGGTGGGGAGGTATGAAGAAAGAAATTGCCAAATTTGTATCCGGTTGTCATAGTCGCCAACGAGTTAAAGCCGAGCATCAAAGGCTGGGTGGCCTAACTCAAGATATAGAGAATCCTACTTGGAAGTGGGAGGAAATCAACATGGACTTTGTGGTTGGGTTGCCTAAGACTAGAAAGAGTTTTGATTCCATTTGGGTTGTGGTTGATAGAATGACAAAGTTGGCTCATTTCCTACCAGTTAAGATTACTTATAGGGCCGAAGACTATGCTAAATTGTATATTCATGAGTTGGTTAGATTGAATGGGGTGCCCTTGTCTATCATATCGGATCATGGTGCTCAATTCACTTCTCACTTTTAGAGGTCCTTCTAAAGAGTTCTTCGTACCAAGATTAAGCTTAGTACAACCTTTCACCCTCAAACGGATGGCCAAGCCGAAAGAACTATACAAAATTTTGAGGATATGCTTAGAGCTTGTATTTTTGAGTTTAAGGGTAGTTGGGATAATTATCTTCCATTGATTGAGTTTGCTTATAATAATAGCTATTATTCTAGCATTAGCATGGTTGCTTTTGAGGCTCTCTATGGTAGGCATTGTAGATCACCAATTGGGTGGTTTGAAGTGGGAGAAATGGCTTTGTTTGGTCTGGATCTAGTCATGGAGGCTATGGAGCAGGTAAGGTTGAATAGGGAAAGGTTGAAAATAGCCCAAAGTCATCAAAAATCCTATGCCGATGTGAGGAGAAGGGAGCTTGAATTTAAAGTTGATGATTGGTTATATTTGAAGGTTTCATCCATGAAGGGTGTGGTTCATTTGGTAAGATGGGTAAATCAAGTCCAAGATTGGGTCCCTATAAGGTGTTCACGAGGATTGACAAGGTGGGTTATGAGTTGGAGTTTCCTAGGTAAATGGACTTGGTTCATCCGGTCTTTCACGTATCCATGTTGAGGAAATGTTCGGGTGACGCGAATGCTATTATACCATTAGATGTTGTGGATGTTGTTGAATACAACTTGACTTATGAAGAAGTTCTAGTAGAGATCTTGGATAGACAAGTGAAGAGGTTGAGGAACAAGTATATGGCTTCCGTTAAGGTCCTTTGGAGGAATCAACAAGTCGAAAGTGCAAAAGCGATATCCCTATCTCTTTCATTCTACTCAAGCCTAAGGTACTAATCATAAGTCCTCTATGTGATTCACGTCTTATGTTTCAGCCCCTATGTCATTTGCATGCATTCATGTTTATGTTGACAAGTTCACGGTGATTTCAACACTTATGTTGAGATTTTTTGATATGATGTTTAAGTGTATTGTTGCATTCTTGTTGGGGCTGATTTCTCAATGATTACTCTTCTTTTGTATGCTTCTTTGACATTTGAGGACAAATGTTCCCAAGGGGAAGATATTGAAACGACTCTAAATAGTTCCTGAAAATGTGCTTGGAAGCGTCCAAAATTGTAATTTCCATATATCTTAAAATTTGTTTGTAATATCAAAAATTTGACTTCACATTCTTAATCAGGGGGCAAAATTGAGTGGGAAATGGGTCTTATCCCAATTTTAGAGCAACCGTAGCAAAATATGAAAATCCATAATTTGCAAATTCTAGTGACGATCTGCACCCATGGCGCGATATGGCTAGGGCATGGATCAGTGTTATTTTTGGCTTGTTATTTCTCATTCGGTCCATGGCCTTTGGTTCTTAAGATTAAGTCTTCCCATGCGTAAAACCTATTATTATTAGCCATATTTCACCTTCATATCATACAAGACATTCCCCAATACTTTTTAAAATACTTGAACAAATATTTCACTCAAAATTCAAGTGCCAAAACTCATTACGAATTTTAAGGATTTCATTCAAGCTTCAAGTCTTCATTCCAATCTTCATCAAGAAATTCTCCAAACTTGAGGTATGTGGGTTTCAACCATTGGGTCCTTTCACCCATGGTGCCCAAGCTTCCTTTTTATATAAATTTCATGTTTCTAAGTTGATTTACTTATGGGTCTTACTTACCATGAATTTGACTATGAACTATGTTGGGGTTTCATAGAAGTGTGACTGTTTAAACATGTTTTAAGCTATAAATCTAGTATCTATTTTGAGATTTGATGAAGGACTTCAATGTATATTTCATGAGTGTATTACCAAGTATTGGTGGGTTGATTTACTTCAAGTTTTTTTGCATGATTTCACTCTTAAATTTCATGGTTTCACACTAGCATTGTACACCCATCAAGTGCTTGATAAAATGTCCGGATTGGGGTTCTTGAGTTATTGATGATCTATTGCATGACCTATGAGACAAGGCACTTTATGATGATGAAAGTAATGTATGAATGTGTTGATTTCATGGAAAGTAGCTATAGTGTTGCAAGTGACCATACCATAGATGAGGGGTATATACCTCATCCACTTTGTCAAGTGGTGGCAATCCCGTACTACCATAGATGAGGGGTATATACCTTATCTACCTTGTCGGGTGGTGGAATCCCGGGTAGAACCTCATCCACCTACCAAGCGGGTGGCATGCCTTGGATTCCAAGTACTAAGTTATTAGTCTATGAAGATGGTCTCTTCCTACACATGTAATATGTTCTATATAAGCCTGTTTTACTTTAAGCATCATTCATAAATGTCATATTGTTATCATGCTATCCATTGCTTATGATATTGCATTTTGCCTATGTTGCCTATCTCTTGTTGAATTTCATCCTAAATACTTAGTACATTCAAACATACTAACGCATATTCTATGCCTAAATGATGTTACCATGTAAGAACCGGAGCTCCACTTGATCATACTCATCCTCCACGTGGCTAGTACGATTACTCTCAAAGCAAGTTGGTGAGTCCTCAATTCCGAGGACATACTTCTCTTGATTATTGCTATGTATTGACTCTTCTTATTTTTGCAAGTTATGACTATGAGGGTGAACCAAGAGATTGTCTTGGCCCCCGCTTCTATCGATGTATTAGACGTGTTGTTGGAACCTTATAATGTATGAATACTACACTATTGGCTTGTTATTTTTCTATGTTATCAAGGATGTCCCTTAGCCCCTTATTCCCTTTTGACTATCTTTTATTATTGTTTTATTGATTCCGAAACCAAAGATGTGTAATGATATGCGAAGAGGCTTGATCGAGATCCGTTCTGGTTCCCCATTTTCCATATCCCGTCTAGGCCCTAGGCTTAGGTTGTGATAGAGTTGGCTCAACCTAGAGTTTGTTGCATCATTCCAATCTAGATTCAACTTCTTTAGCACCTACATTGCTTTATGCTCAAGTTCCACTGGCAAGTGACATGCTTTCCCAAAGAAAAGTTGGTAAGGATACATTCCTACAGGGGTCTTGAATGCTATCTGGTATGCCCATAATGCGTCATCCAACTTCCGCGACCAATCTGTCTGGTTTGCATTCACAGTCATGGCTAGAATCTCTTTAATATCACTATTCAGACACCTCCACCTGCCCACTTGTCTGAGGATTATAAGGCATCACCACCTTATGTTTTACCCCATACTTTTCAAGAAGAGCCTTACAAAGCCTATTGTAGAAGTGAGAACCTTCCTTGCTAATAATTGCGAGGGGTGCTAATCCTTGAGAAGATGTTCTTTTTCAGAAATGTTGTGATACTTTTGCCTTCATTGTTGGGTAGAGCCATGACCTCAATCCACTTCGATACATAATCCACAACGACTAAGATGTACTTGTTTCTGTGTGAACTAATAAAAGGTCCCATGAAATCTATCCCCATACATCAAATAACTCAGTCACCATAATGGGTTTTAGTGGGAGCTCATGTTTGCGGGAAACACCACCTTCTCTGTGGCACCTATCACAAGATTTGGCATAGCTGTGGATGCCTTGGTGGATAGTGGGCCAATAATACCCACACTATAAGATCTTTTATACTATCTGAACTCCACTATGATACCCACGCGCCAATGATGAGTGACATGCCTCAAGTATCTCATCATCTCAATCTCAAGAACACTATGATGAATAATCCCATCAGTATAAAAATGGAACAAGTATGGGTCATCCCAAAAGAACTTCCTCACATTAGACATCAACTTTCGAGCTGATATGTGTTCAAGTCGGGCAGCACAATGTTACTTACTAAATAGTTTGCATAGTCTGCAAACCATGGTATCAAATTATGAGATACAACCAATACTCTCTCATATGGAAAAGTATTGTCGATCTCCAATCCATCATCAAACTTTGTCATTGCCCTATCCTCCAATATGGAAAGGTGATCTGCGACCTAATTCTCTGTCCTTTTTCTTTCAATGATATCAAAGTTGAACTCTTGCAAGAGAAGCACCCATATCATCAACCTTGGTTTTGTATCCTTCTTAACCATCAAGTATCTTAGTGCTGAGTGGTCCGTATGCACCACCACTTTGGCCCCTAACAGATATTACCTGAACTTTTCAAATGCAAAGACCACTGCGAGTAACTCTTGCTCAATGATAATGTAATTCTTCTGGGCTGTATTTAGGGCTTCTCTGGCATAGTATATAGGATATACTATCTTTTCTTGGCACTGTCCCAATATTACACCTAGCGCAACCCCACTTGCATCACACATGCTTTCAAAGGGCTTGGACTAGTCAGGAGCTACAATGATTGGGGCTGAGATCAACCTCTTTTTCAACTCTTCAAAGGCATTGAGAAATGCATCATCGAACATGAACTTAGCATCTTTCTTAACAATTTGCACAAGGGGTGTGCAATTTTAGAGAAGTCTTTTATGAACCTCCGATAGAATCCTGCATGCCTTAGGAAACTCCTCACACCCTTGACTGAGCTGGGTGGTGGAAGCTTCTCAATCACCTCTACTTTAGCTCTATCGACCTTGATCCCTCTGCTATATATCCTCTGCCCCAACACAATTTCCTCCTTCACCAAGATGCGACACTTTTCCCAATTCAACACTAGATGACTCACTTCACATCTTTACCAAACAACATGTAGGTGCTTCAAGCAGTCCTCAAATGAGTCTCCAACCACACTAAAGTCATCCATGAAGACGTCAATAGTCAGTTCCACTATGTATGGGAAGATCAACATCATGCATCTCTGGAATGTTCCTGGGGCGTTACACAACCCAAATAACATCCTCTTGAATTCAAAGGTCCTTAGGGGCATGTAAATGTCATCTTCTCCTGATCCTCTAGTGCAATGGTGATCTGGTTATAGCTTGAATATCCATCAAGGAAGCAATACCAACCCTTTCCTGCTAGCTGATCTAACATCTGATCCATAAATGGCATAGGGAAGTGCTCTTTTTCTGTTGAAGCATTGAGTTTTCTGTAATCCATGCATACCCTCCATCCTGTGACTAGCCACATAGGGATCAACTCATTGTTTGCATTTGGTACCACTATGATACCTCCTTTCTTTAGAATGCACTGAACTTGATTCACCCATTTACTATCGGCAATTGGGTAGATTACTCTTGCTTCTAGCCATTTGGTGATCTTCTTGCGACAACTTCTTGCATATGAGCTTTGACGCACCTTTGCTGCTCAATACTTGGCTTGTAGTCCTTGATCAGCTGGATTTTGTGTGGGCATACCCCGGGAGGGATACCAATGATATCAGTAATTATCCATCGATGTCCTTCTTGAACTGTTTAAGCACCATGAGAAGTGCACTTACTCGCTCATTAAAATGCACAACAATTATAACTATCAAGGTGTTGTTGTACCTCAGATGTGCTGGAAAGGCCTTCAACCCTAACATCGGTGGTTCTTCTATGGAGGGCTTTGTGGGCAGTGACTTCCGATTCTGCAAGTCTAGCTCTAGCTTAGTTTGGCACCTAGGACCATAACACAACCCTGGTGCATTCACTGCCTCCTCATAATTTGAGATACCATCACTTCAGCATCATCAACAACCTCAATAACAGAGACTACTCCAAAATCATTGTCTTTCTTTGCTTGCTGATAGATGTTGAACACGACCTCATCTTTCCCAAATCTAAACTTGAGTTGGCCCTTCTCCATATCCACCAAGGTGTGTCTAGTGGCTAAGAAGAGCCTCTCCAAGATGATAAGGACTTTAAAATCAACCTCGCAATCAAGGATCACAAAGTTTATAGGGAATATGAACTTCTCAACTTTGATAAGCACATCATATAGTATCACTACAGGCTTCTTCACTGTGCGATCAACAATGAATAGCCGTATGCTCGTTTGGGTAGGGGCTCCTAATCCAAGCTCTTATAGACCGCAAAGGGCATTAGATTAATGGCTGGCACCTAGATCAAATAGTTCCCTTGTGAACTACACATCTCCAATGGTGCAGGGTATGGTGAAAGCATCGGGATCTTCTTGCTTCTGGACCAAAGACCTTGTAGCAATAACACTGCAATGCTGAAGCTCTTGACAGAGCTCCAGCTCTACAAGAAAACTACTCAATAGCGAAGGGAAAATGGTCCATAAAAGATAGAATCCGATCCTTGAAGGGCAATTGCGACCAGAAAAACTGGTGCTTAAAGCCTTTGTCGCCAAGGCCTTTAGGGACGAGATAATTGACTGGTCGCTAATGTGTTTTTGAGACCAGTCTAAAGCTAGTCCTTAAAATGCTTTTAGGGACCATATTTCTTGTACCTAATCATGAATTTAATGACTAAAAATCTGGTTTTTAATCATATTTTTTGACCACTTTAAACCTAGTCTTTAATCACATTTAAGACTAGTTTAAACTTGCTCCATAAATCATTTGTAACTAGATATGTTCATGGCCCATAAATGATTTTTGGACTAGTTTTAGGATGATCCATAAATAACTTTACAGATAATTTAAGCTAGTCTGCAAATTATTTTCCAATTATACCATATTTTCTAGTCAAAGAGTAACAACTTATACTCAAA
>JAABOM020060897.1:0-96105 GCA_011800125.2 Solanum clarkiae
ATTATCTCCATGTGGTGTTGCGTATGACGAAGCCTAGCTTTGGGAGTTGTAGGCCTAGGTAACCTATCAAGGGGTTAGTACCTTGGTCGCCTAGTTCGAGGGATGGTAGGCCCGAGTAACCTTGTTGGGGGTTGGTAACCTTCATCCTTGATGGGGATTTTTACTCCGTCAACCTCCGTCAACCTCGGTAGGGGGTTTGTACTCCATCAAGCTCATGAAGGTGTTTGTACCTCATGGGCCTATCGAAGGGGGTGGTAGGCCTTGGCTTGCACTATAATGGCCACCCCTTACACTCGCATTATTATTTATATAAGCATGGCTTCACTTCAAGCATCATTCATATATGCCATATTATTAGTAGGCTATTATTTTGCTTATGATTATGCATTTTACCAATAATGCTTACCTCTTATTGCATTGCATCCTACATACTTAGTACATTCAAATGTACTAACGCATACTCTATGCCTACGTGATGTTACTATGTAAGAACTGGTGTACCGCTTCATCATCCTCATATCTACATGGCTAGTACAACTTCTATCAAGCTTTTTGGAGAGTCCTCCATTCCGCGGACATTACTTTTGATCTCTTGCTATGTATTAAGACTTTTCTCTTTTGTTGACTTATGTATTGACTATGAGGGTGAGCCCGGTTGCTTTTTCTTTATCTTCTCTCTTATCTATGTAGTAAAGGTATTGTTGTATATGTTACATATCCATACTATGAGCTTGACTCTGTTGACTGTTGATGTTTATGACATGGAAGTTACCCTTAGTCCTATTTTCCCTTGTTTAAGTTTATCTCTTATTATAATTCTAATTGCTTCCGCGACCAAGTATGTGTAATAATCTATTATGAAGCTTGTTTGGGGTTCCTTTGGGCTCCCCATTCGCCCATCACGTCTAGCCCCTAGGCTAGGGTCGTGACAGATGATCTGAGATATGATGATGGTTTGTGCCAGCAGTTGTGGCACTTGATAATATTCTCCATGATATTTTAGGGTTATGTATTAGTATTCTAATTATGTTATTTCATATATCTTGATTTGTATTATTTTCATACATGTATTCCATATTGCATTGTACCATCTGCTGACCCGAGCCGCAGGCAAGGCTAACTTGCTGCACTTTTGAGTTATACCACTTTTGTACAACCCCTCGACTCAGGTAGGAGGCAAGGGTAAGATCACCCACTTTCAAACACCAAGACCATGGGCAGCTGGCAAGGCTGAGAGATATTTTGACACTTGTTGACCATGAGTAGGTGGCAAGGTTGAGCTATTATGACACGCCTTGGCCACGAGCATTTCGTATGGTTAAGAGATACTAGGTATACGGTCTGACATGACCCCTATATATTATATGATTGGTTGTAGGGACTATCTTTGTCTGTTCCTATTTATGTATGTATATTGTGTAATAACCTCATGATACAGGTGGTAGAGACTCTTAGATATTACATACTTTTTTGAATTTTTCTTACCAAGCCAGTTAAAACTACTGGGTACATTTTGATGTACTCACTTTTACTTTGTTTCCTCCAGCAGATCGAGCACATGGACCCCATCAGAGTAGTTGATCTCACTCTACTAGTGTCTTCCTCCATCTATCCTAGATCTTAGTGGTGAGGCTCAAACTTCGAGTTACCATGGATCTTTTGAGATATCCTTTGTTACTTTATATTTCAGAAATTTTACTAACATACTTTAGATGCTCTTATACTCATGACTTTAGGTTTTGAAAATATTGTATTAAATGTATGGATGTTTTTGTTTTACTTTATTCTCTTTAGTTACGATCCAAATTTGTACCGTGACATTGAACCTCGTGCCATCTTTGTATTCTAACTCAACAGCCCCATGGTTGAAAATATGTGTGATCTTGTAGGGACCCAAGTATTTGGACTTGAGTTTTCAAGGATACAATTGCAGCCTTGAATTGAACAATAAAACCAAGTCTCCTGGTGTGAACTGATGATGCTTAATGTGACGGTTATGATACCACTTCATCCTTTGCCTATACAATACTGAGCTCTCATATTCCCTGAAGTGATCATTGAGTTGGCTCACCGTTGAATTAGCCGCATCATTCTAATCATGTTTTAGCTTCTTGAGTGCCCACAATGCCTTGTGTTCAAGCTCTATAAGTAAGTGAAAAACTTTACCAAAAATAATATTGTAAGGAGACATACCTACGAGAGTCTGGAATGCGATTCCAATACGCCCATAAAACATCATCTAGCCTTCACGACCAGTTTGTCCAATTTTCATTTAATGTCTTGGATAGAATCTATTTAATCTCGTATTAGATACCTTACCTGCCCACTCGTCTATGGATGGTATGAAGTTGACACGCTATGCTTCACATCATACTTCTCTAGAAAATCCTTGAACAACCTATAGCAAAAGTGGGAACCTCCATCGCTAAGGATAGCCCGAGAAGTGCCAAACCATGAGAAGATTTTTCTTTTAGTGAATGCCGTGACACTTTTGCCTTCATTGTTAGAAAGTGGAACCACATCCACCCATTTTGATACATAGTCCACAATAACCAAAATATACTTGCTCTTGTCCCATTTGTACAGACACGAAATAAATATGGTTCGTCCCAAAAAAGCTTCTTCACATCAGACTTGTACTCACGACGCCAGTGAGAAGTTGAATCTCGTGGCTCAACCTCACATATGAAGTAGCTTCCATAATCAATAAACAATGGTATCAAATCATGTGACACCGCCAATATACTCTTATCAAGGAACGAGTCATCAGTCTCCAGCCCATCATTACACTTTTCCATAGCCTCATCCACAAGTCTTGATAGGTGGTCACTAACATGATTCTCTGTCCCCTTCCTATCAATTACTACAAAATCAAACTGTTGGAGAAGAAGTACCCATCGAATCAACCTTTGTTTAACATCCTTCTTTGCCATTAGGTGCACACAATGTTGAGTTATTAGTATGCACAATGACTTTGGTTCTTAAAAGATATGATCTAACTTCTAAAATACAAAGGCCACTGCAATTAACTCCTGCTCATCGATAACTTAATAATTTTGTGTTGCATTGAGGGCTTTGCTGGCGTAGTAAATGAGATGAAGTATCTTCTCCCTGCGCTGTCCCAACACCATACTAGGTGAGACCTTGCTTATATCACACATAATCTCAAAGGGTTACGTCCAATCTGGAGAAACAATAGGCACCGATATCAACCACTGCTTCAACCATTCAAATTCCTTTAGAGACACATCATCAAATAAAAACGGCGTATTCTTCTTAAGTAGCCTATACAATGGATATGCCAACTTTGAGAATTCCTTTATGGACCATCTGTAGAATCCTTCATGTCCTAAGAAACTTCTCACACCTTTTATAGAGATAGGTGGAGGAAACTTCTCAATGATCTCAACTTTATCTCTATTAACCTCTATGCCTTTAATGGAGAATATGTGCCAACACAGTATCTTCCTTTACCATAGAGAGACACTTAATGAATAAAAAATGTGATTGTGGAACCAATGATCGAAATATCAAAAACAACTCAGTAAAAAGGTTCTCAACATAATAGGAAAGTTGTACTCCAAAATGGGCACAATTCAAGGATTTGAATGGAAGAATTTGAATCATTTAATAAAGCGTAAATAAAGGAAAATTTCACGAAAGTGACATCCGATATGGTGGAAAATTTACCTCAAACAGAACTCCTATATCAATTTTTAAGACTCACCTATGTGTTCCTTCCAAAAAATCCCAGGGAATAGACGTTTGAATCACTCAATTTGGAGTTCTAGAACCCAAGATATCGGGGTTTAAAGATACAAAATGGGTCGGTTCACATCTAAAAGTGGAATTTTAAAGTCACCAAAAATACTCGTCTATGAATACAGAGGTCAAGTCCATGAGCGTAGAGTATCACCAAATTACCTCATCATGAATGAGATGCCCAGGTCTACGATTGTAGAGGTTCACCAATTTACTTCTCCGCAATTGCGAGAACCCGGCCTGCAATCTTGGATTTTAACTAACTTCCTTCTCCATGAACACTATGACCGAGGTAAAAGTAGGTGCACCACTAGGTTTTGCACCAGCTTTACCTTGGAGTTGGAAAATACTTCTACAAGGTACTGGGGATTGTTTGAATCCCGTATACAAAAATGGACTATGCTCCCCAATTAAATTTGACATTTTAAACTCAATGTTCTAGTCAAAATTCCCATGCAGGGTCGTTATAATCTACTCCTAAGGACATATTTAAATAAAAGCCACTAAGGGGCTCAAAATGAGTCAGGAAGCCTTGACAATGAAACAAAAGATTGTTCTAGATCAATCTTGACGTTCTGAAGTTAATTGAGATATTAAAATTCTCACCTAAGTGTGGTTTCTAAGAATTTTACCAAATTCAACTCTGGACCAAATTTCAAAAGCCAAAAAGCTAAATCGTCTAAACTCAAACTAAGGACTTGGTGCATGAGCTGACCGCACTTCTAGCCTAATTTGAGCACTGTGGAGCCAAATTGAACTCGTTAGAATTTTATTTTGAAGCCTTCTTCCTAGATTTTGAAAAAGGTCAACCATCCAATATCTTGGAGCTCCAAAATACGAAAACAATTATAAAATCCAAATAAATTGCTAGGAAACTGAGCTATGAGTGCTAGCAAATCATAAATGACTAGAAGCTCTAAATGCGTAATAGAAAAAGAAGTGGAGAAAATGACCTTGAGGGTCATTACATTTTTAAAATATGTTGATTTCACCAAAATTTCCTTCAGTAATAATTTAGTTTTTTTGTGCAACTTTTTAAACTTATATGGGTCCATTTAGGTTTTTATTTCAAATTGTGGATGAGGGAACCTTCTTGGCTTATGGAGGTTTATTTGGGTTTAGATACTTTAGGTTTTACCTATTATCTTACACTCGTCTACACGTATTAATTATGTCCTATTCTTGACCTTTAAGTTTGTTTTATTCTAGTATATACTATTACATTTTCTTTCCTTATGTAGTCGACCTAAGATTCCTATTGGTACCTTTTCATTAGTACTCATATTACAATCTACATCTATTTTCGCGATGCAGGATCGACCACCTATTATAACTATAGATATTCAAGCTAGTAGTAGCAAGCATTGAAGGAAAAGATGAGCACAATATCCTGATCATTGTCGTCTCCTTTTTTGCGTATATATATACATACATTTGTGGCTCATCTTTTATATTTCAGACATGCATCACCACAACCAATATAGTTTTTGTTTCTTGAGCTCCTGGTAGTATGGGATGTTGGTTGGGATTCTTTTTTTGTGACTGAGTGTACTCTTGGTAGTATTGGATGCCAACGAATTTTGTCTGATATTATCTATCCTTTTCTGTGTAGTATCTTGGTAGCTTTGGCAAGTGTAACTTGTTCCTTCTCTATACAATAGGTGATCTTCCCTTCCTAGATTATTGGGTGTTAGACCTTAGGCTTAAATGTTAGCTTTATCGCTATATTTAGTGTTTTTCTTTGACCATTCCTTGTCGAGTAGACTTTGTAGCCTATTTTTCATGCTAGCAGATGGTAGATCTGATTCTCCCAGTTAATGCTTCCTCCGCACCCCTCCTTTATCTCGTATGTCCTGTTTATTTCTTATTTTATCTATTACCATGTCACTTATGCTATGCGTGCCTTATTTTCATGTTATATATACTTGCTATCTGTGAATCTTAGTGATGTCACCCAAGTTATACCTCTATTTTAGAGGACAAAATGGTCATTGACAAGAAATAGAACCTAACAAAGGTTAGGGTTGAACCCACAGGGAATATGTCGACTTACAAGAAGTCACCAACTTGCAATTCAAATTGTTAACCAACTCCTTTCCCCAAAGGGGGGGTTGCAATAATCAATTGACAAAATAAAACAAAGCTAACTATCACAAAAGAAGTTAATATATAGAGAAACTAGGGTATTGTATTCCCTATGATTTCCAACTCAGTATCACCAGATAATCTAATTCTTTTCTAGTGTATAGTGTGCATTACTAACCATTACCTATCAATCTCAGTACATCCTCCCTTTGGCCCAATCTGGTTGATTAGACGAGAAAAATTAATTGAATATTGTTAACTAATCTTTTTTCCTATTCATTACTACATTGGTTCAGTAAGTTATACCATGCGAGTAATAATGTTGGTCACTACTAGAAAACATGCAAAACAAAGAAAACTAATAAATACATGCACAAACCTTCCAAGAATTATGAATTTATCTAGTTTTACATCGTTGTGGAAGTAGCTATTCATGCTATGTGTAGATGAAAAAATTATGCATTGAGAAGACATAATTAAACATTTACACAATGGAATTAAGAACAAGCAATCCAACTTTAAGAAGCACAAGCTTCAAGATCAAATTCAACTACAAGTGTTCTCAAAGACTCTTTTTCATTGTTTCTCTCTAAATTAGTGAATTCTCTTAATACTAGGTCTAAACTAATCAAAACTGATGAGAATTTATGAAAATAACCTAAAAAAATACTTATAATAAATAAAATTCAAATCCTAAACGACTTAGGAGAGCTGGTCGGCATACCTTACGAGAACACATTACGGCCCGTGTTGACTTCTATAGATTGTAATCGTGGTCTTGTACAGTGTTGCTGGAAAACTAGACTTCTTCTTTATGACACCCCTTTATAACTTGTAAAGGTGGTTTAAGACCCGTATAGAGGGTCTCGTCTGATGAACTTCAGAATGTCTTCATCCTTTGATCATCACAGCATGAAACCTCTCTATGACTCGTAACTTGATCTATGGCTCATCTACATGTTCATAGAATCACTTTAGAAACTTGGCCTCTCTCTAGAATTCCTTACAAAACCTCTCTACGGCTCATAGAATAATCTACAACCCGTAAAAGGACTTGTATGTCAGTAAAAATCCGCAAGTTTGTACTTTTCCATTAAATCATGGAAAACTTGTAATCCTACAAAGATAAACATAAATACACATAAAAACCAAGTAACATCGCATTGAGAACACACAAAATTCTAAGTTTTAAGCATCAAAAGTGTTGTATTTTGGCAGCATATCAACATGATCAATTTAAAATTGTTCCTTGTTATCAAGTGACGAACTCAATCTATATAGACAATACAGTAACACACAGACTTCAATCCCATGGCATAAATCTCAGACTCGGATAACCACACCAACTTTTCAAAACAGGATCAAATAGCTATCTAACAAACCAATACAAACAGGTGCATGTGACAACCCAACTATGACAAAAAAGGGAGTCTCAACAATCCTCTATCACTAAACAAGTCAAATGTTAACAATACAATGCAAGTGCCCTCACAGAATAAAGTCCCATATCTGACATTCGATGATGTTTTTATGTCTAACCGTGGGATTATGCAAACTCACTCACTTTCATAAAAGATATTCATGCATTATGTCTAATAGCATAGGCTTTCCCCTATACTCATAACTCATACCTTCAAACAACTAGACTAGGATCACCTTGGAACTTTCTTGGCTTGTAATGTAGGCTCGAGGGGGGGGTTTGGTATGATAATAGTAAAATAGTGACTAAAGGCTCTCCTTGACACTGCATTTTTCTATACTTTAGCCCTACCAACTCTATCATTTTCCACCTTATTCTACTTATTTTCTATTTCATTTTTTTCTGGGTGCTTTCTTATTATTTTTAATTTTCTTACCTTGTTTTTACACTTCATTTTGCATTTTATCTCACACTAAAGCATCAATTTTTTTTTCTTGCACCCAGTACATGATGTTCCCTTTTTCCTCTTTATCACTAACTCACCCCCTTACGTTTGAGTTTTACCCTTTTAGTAGCCACCCTCAACTTAGGCTTTTGGCCTGTGTTGAGGTGCACAATATACATCCTCCGCACCAGGGCCACTTTTGATAGCCACCCTTAACTTAGGCTTTTTGCATCATTCAAGGTGCACAATGTCCAAGGAAAGCTGAGGGTTAATTTCAGAATTTTTTCACTAAACAAGGCTAGGTTAATCAGATGTTTTCAAAGAATAAGTATATGTTAGGCTCATACATTAGGAACAAGGGATTATATCATCAATTCAGTTGGTTATTTTAGGCTAAGTGGACTACTTAAGAACAATGCAAAAGATCCTTTCCTAAACTGCTTAATCTACGATCTAATTAGGAGTAACCAGGTAAGTTCTGAATTACCACAAAGCACAGAAATCTGGAAAAATTAAGCTCAGACTCACATATCACTGCATACATTAACAAAAGTCTATCAGATCATGCTTTTTATCTCAATTTACCCTAACTTATCAGAATAAATATTGTCACTCACCTAAATATGTATGGTTGCTATCTAATTACAAATTAAAATTTTTGGTGGGTGTCATTTTTCAAACAAAACACAAAAACATGCTATATGCCACAAGTATTGATCCTATACGCTATAAATATTATCTAAACATCCTAAACATCTCAGTTCAATAGAAAGTAAATAACAACGGGAAAAAAGAACAAAGATAAGAAAACTCTGGGATCAAAAGTTAGGCTAGTCGTGTACCCTAAGCTACTCAGACTTCACTGAGGCCCATAACTACCCACACCCCATCGAAAATGATGTGCATTATCCCGAATGCACCAAATCAAAGCAAAATAAACGCATAAGGGTAAAAGAACATACATGGGTTCCTATGTGCCAGTGTGTAGCTGAGTTTCGCCACCCTCCTCCTGCGGGGTGGTTTGCTTAGCAGCAGTGCTCCGTCCGGAGGAAACTACCACCCCTCATTCTCTAACGCTCTCAAGCCTATTGTATAATCTCCCCCTCTCTTGATTTCTGCACTACAAGCTCGAGCTCCTCCTCTTTTATGAGCTTCATGCATGCGCATCTCTCATTTGGCTCATCAACCACTATGAGAGGTCTCTTCTCGTGGGAAGGCTGCATAGGATCATCAGAAGAAAATAAAGAAACTAGCCCCACCAGAGGTGTAGTCACTATTAGTTCAATCGGTGCTGCAAGCGTTGCTATCATGTCAACTCAGAGTTGATCGATCTATTTGTGTAGATCTAACAAGTCTAAAGGACAGGGATCGTCCAATTAATCTCCAATGTACCCACTCCTAAAAGGTGTCAATGTGGGCATCCATGATAGAAATATGGTCCTTCATAGTCGACATGGTTGCGACCATGAATGCTTGCATTCGACCATCCAAGTCTACAATAGTATGTCGGACCCATGGCTTGAGCTGCTGAATAAGCTGAGTCAACTACGACTCAACATGTGCTAACCTCTGCACAATGTCCTGTATAGATGTGATGGACACGTAGATCATGCCCGTGGAACTAACCTTTGAAGTCGAGGCCTTTGGTGCAGGAATAGTAATGCCTCATGCTGTAGGGGCCTCTACTTAGTAGCAACAGTGGTGGTGTCAGTATGTGAACACTCAAATGGTTGCTCTAGGGCGAACATCTCAGGCATAGGTGGAGGTGTGCTCGCAGGAGTGGTACCGAGTTCTCTTTAGCATTAACCAGGCCTAAGTTTCACCTCTCTTTAGGAGGATAAAATAGTCATTGTCAAATATAAAACCTAACGAAGGTTAGGGTCGAATACTAAGAGACTATAGAGACTCACAACGAATTCACCAATACGCAATTCAAGTAATTAACATCTCAATTCCCCAAAAAGAGGGTTGAGATATTCATCAAGAAAATAAACTAAACTAACTATTACTACGGACAATGAATAATGGAGGGCAACTTAGCTATTATGTTACCATGATTCACCTAATCAATATCCCTAGGTAAACCAATTCTCCATAAGAGTACAATATGCAGGACGGTAATTTAAGTTCACCTAGCCCTTTGGTCAAAGATGAGAGGCGAATTTCAGTATGTAATTTGGCCCATGTCCTCAGTTTGCAACACTAACCATTACACATAGTCCTAGTCAACCATCCCTTGGTGTAGTTCGGTTGATTAGACAAGAACACATATCCAATCCTATTACATAATATCTTTTCCTATAAATTACCACCCGGATCGAGAAGGTGATACTAGGCAAGTTGCAATGTTAACCACCACTAGAAAACATGCAAAACAAAGAAAATTGACTAATATATGCAAATACCCATTCTAAAAATTACAAACTATTCAGGTTTATTTGGTTAGATTTTCATGGTTTCCACAACCCCAAGTTGTGGATTCAACTACTCATATTATAGGTAGATGAATAAATTATGAATTGAGAAAACACAATTAAACACTCACCCAATTGAATTGGAGAATAAGCAAATCCAAAATTAATTGAGAATCCCAAGATTTGAAGATCTAATTAAATCATAAGTGTATTCTCCTCCAAAATTTAGGTCTCCAAGTACAAAACCCTAAAAGTACTTTCGAATTACGTTCTCTACTATACTCCCCTGAAAAATGACCTAAAAAGTACTATTAATAGTAATTATAGTTAAGAAGTAAGAAATTAAAAAAATTGGTTGATAAGTTTCTACGACAGGTCCTTATGACTCATAAATTGATTTACGAGTCATCATCGGGGTCTCATATTCAACTTCTTGAATCTTGGACTTCATTGCCACAAATCCACTTTACGAGTCGTAAATTGATTCATGACTCATATTGAACTCTCGTAAATTTCATGTGCATCAACCGATCCTTCACTAAAAGTCTTCACAAAACCTATCTATACGACTCGTAGAGTGATCTACAACTCATATTAAGGTTTTGTGTAGCTAAACTTCAAAAATCCTGCTTTATTAGAATTTGTCACGAAACCCTCCTCTATGACTCGTAGAATTCTTTGTGATCCATAGAGGCTTTTGTAAGTGACCAAAAACCAGAAAAGTCTGTAATTTTTCCCCAAAGTCATACCAACCTGCAATACTAAAAACAAAATGACATAAAAACCATAAATGTCACATTGAGAACACACAAAATCCAAAGTTTTAAGTACCAAATGTGTTATATTTTGATAGCACATCAACACCCTCAATATTAAATTGTTGCTTGTCCTCAAGCTACGACTCAATTTGTATTGACAATAGAGTAACACACATACCTCGACTCAATGGCATTCATCACATACAATTCAAACTCAACTACCTACACCAACTTTTCAAAACATGAATATATAGCTATTTAGCAAACCAAAGCACACTGGTGCATCTGACAACTCAACTATGACAAGTAAAGGAATGTCAACAGTTCCTAATCACTGAATAAGTCAAATGCAAACAATGCAATGAAAGTGCCCTCATAGAAACAAGTAACATTTATTACACTCAATGATAATTACAAATTTAGCTATGGGACTATGCCAAAACACTCACTATCATAAAAGATGTTCATGGATAATCACTTATTCCATAGGCTTGCACTTAAACTCATGACTCAGATTTTCTTTTAGCTGGACTAGGATCACTTTAGGACTTTCTAGGATAGTACGTAGGCTCAGGGGGCTTTGGTATGACATTTTGAAAAAATAGTAACTAAAAGTCATCCTTGAACTATGTTTTTCATCACTTTAACCTTCCCAACTCTAATATTTTCCCCTTATTATCCATTTTCCATATTCAAGCTTTTTGGGGTATTTTCTTCTCCTTTTAAAAGCTTTTGCCTCATTTTTACACTTCATTTTTTGAAAGAACTTTAGGCTAATCTCAAGGTTTTTCACTAGACAACTTTAGGCTAATTAGGTTTTGTTGAAAGAATTGGCATTTCTAAGGCCCAAATATTATGAACATAGGATAAAACTTCATTTGGTTGCTCATGTTTTATGCTAAAGTGGAATTATTAAAGAATAAAGGCATAAGATCCCTTCCTAATTCATTGACACTACAATCTATCTTAGAGTAACAGGCCATGTTCCAGCAAAATAACCTCACACTCATGTAGCTTTGAATACATTATCATTAAGATACTCACAAATCCTACTTCATGTCTTGATTACCCTCACTTATCATAACAAATATTGCCAAACACACAAACATGTGTGGTTGCTATGTAACTACTAATCTAAATTTGTGGTGGGTACCAATTTCTAAAACATAACATAAACACATGCAATTTGCCATAAATATGAGTAATATATGCTACACATATTATCTAATCATTGCCAATTCAACACAAATTAAATACGCACAATGAAAAAGAACATGGACATGAAAATCTTGGGATCAAAATTTGGGTAAGTTATGGACCAAAAGCTACTCAGACTTCACTATGGCCCATCACTACCCACACCCTATCAAAAAAATTGTGCATTGTCCCCAATGCATAAATCAAGAAAAAATAGAATAAGTATGGGTCAAAAACATAACTCGGTTCCTAAGAGTTATTCTATGGCTGAGGCCATCCCCCTCCTATGGAGTAGTCTCCTAAGCTTTTTTACTCTGTTTGGAGGGGCCAATACCTATCAACTGATCCTCCTCTCAAGAATATCTCATCTCTACTTCATGCCTCAACACTCTCAAGGCATGCTCGAGATCCTCCTCCTCATCCTCATCATCCTTAGAAAACTTTGCATGTACATTACTCTCATTTGGTAACGCATCCGTCAAGGTCTCTTCTCGAGAGAAGTGTGCATAGGCTCCACAGAGGTAATAAATCAAACAACGGTACCAGAGATGTAGTCTCTAGTAGTGTCACATGCACCACAAGTGATGATGCTAGGTCAACCCTAAGCTTCTCGAACTCCTGACATACGACTGATAAATTTGAAGGTTGGGCCTTAACTAACCTTATCTGAACCCACTCCTCAAAAGCTTCGATGCAGGAATCCACTCTAGAAACATGCTCCTGAATAATAGATATAGTTAATGCCCAGCTCCACCCCTCGGTATATATAGTAGCCCGCAAGTCCCGTGGCCTAAGATACTGAATAAGCTGAGATAACTAGGCCTCAGTACTTGATAATCTTTGTTCCATGGCCTGAATTGAAGAGGTGGACACTTAGAACATGCCCACTATAGAAGGCTATAAAGTGATGAACTCTGGTGGAGGAGTAGCTGTAGTAGGACCCCTCTCAATATCGACTACGTCAGGCTACCGGGGTCTATCATCTGGATTAGCAGCAACAGTAGTTGTTGTGGTAGTCTTCGAACCCTCAGGTGGTAGTTGTGGGGTAAACACCTCTAGCATAGGAGGAGGTTGTGCCCCTTGAAGTACCGCCTAGTTCTCATCAGCCTTTATCATGTTGTGCCCTATGGTTTACTGGGTCTCAACTAGCTGGTCTAGCTGATGTAAGATCTCCACCCACGACTCTACACAGAGTTTGTAGATCAAAATCGAATATGGGATGGAGGTGGCCCTTTTTAATGCTGACTCATGTATCTGCTCCGTTATGAGTCGGGCCCAATCGATGTCGTAGATAGCCAAGATGCTGGCAACTAATACCACACGCTCTAGCATAATTGTGTTATCCGCCAAGGTTAGCCGGATACGTGATCTAAAAACAACCCAACAAAACTTTGTGGGGAAAGAGAGTGAAACCTTGATAATTGGCTCTGTGTGGGTGGTGACCTAAGTAGGTTTCGGAACCTGCACCATAATGTAACCAGCTAACCATCTCAAAAGTGAGGTCTTATGTACTGTATCCTTCATAATCAATGAATTTTTGGCCTACCCCAACTGTGGTAAAACTCTATTGTAGATTTCGGATCATGGTGCTTTGGACCAAAAAGCATACGACATATCATCTCATCTCAAATATTGACATGTTGATCCCTCTCCTATACCTCTGTCATTCTAGGCTGAATGATAGGTCACATCTCAGTGGGAAGTCTATGCTAAGTCGTGGTTATGTACGATCCATAAAGCTCCAATACTAGAATTAGGGAGTACCACCCATGTGGCACTGTCAGCCACGTGAGCCCATAACGTTTCACCATGTCCTTTAGACCTGGACATGGCTAAGTTTATCATCTATGACCTTGGGATACTCATATATAGAATGGGTAGGCTTACCCCGCTTAATTGGCTGCATGTCCTCTAAGAATATAGCCTCTATACCCTCAACGCACCACCGGTGAGTAGTAGCATCTGGTGCTAATGAAGAAGATGGTGCGATGGAGGACTCAGAATCTCCTTTGTCCTTGGAGCGCCCCGCAGCACTGGACTCCACTAAAGATCATGTCATCAGGGGAATGCTACTCCCAGTCCTTGGGCAATCACACGGACCTTATGAATACATTCCACACTTACTCAACATCATCAAATCAAGCATATGAGTACCCGACCGTGATAACCATATAATAACCAATAGCCAACAACAATTTCATCAATATTCACCCCATCAAAAAATGAATAAGTATAGAAGAACTTATGTTTTCGACTCTTCTGATTTGACTCACACAACATCATATGCTCATGCGAATACCCATCAGGAATACCCACCAACTCATAATCATAAATCATACAATATCAACCAACTAATCATGGATGATGATTTAATAGAGCAAAGCATGTAGCACTCAATCATTTCAAAATGTTCAATTCCGGACTTAATCATTCAATTTCAATCAAAGGGATCCGTAATTTTACAATGACCATTCAAATTCAATAAGAAATTCATGCATTGACATCAAACCCATCGCAATCATCATACCAAGTAATTAAGAACAATGTAAAGTTTGATATTAAAACTAAACCAAGAAACATACCAAGAATAGTACTGAACTTAAAGAAGAAACAAAAGGTAAAAGATGAAAATTCCTACGTGCTAGAAAATTGCGCCAAAAAATGGGTTTGATTGCTGAAAATTGATCGGAAAATACAAGTATAGGGAATAATTTGGGAAATTTTTGCCAATTAGGTCAAAAGTGGGTCAAAATAATCTGAGCCCTCGTTGATTCCTTTACCAGGTTAACAATTAAGATTAGTGGGCTTAGATCTACAAAACCTCCGTTTAAGTCGTAGATAGATCTACGATTCATAACTCCTACTCTCGTAGACCTTTCAGCACTTATAAAAATTTTAAAAACTCACCTGAGTTCCATGAACCCCTTTTACGATTCACAATTTGATCTATGAGTTATAAAGTCGGCTCATGGGTTGAGTGCACGCTATTCATGATCACTAGAAATCTCCATGAGAAGGGGTTACAAGTCGTAAAGTGCAGTACAACTCATAACCCAATCGTAGAAACTACACCTAATGCATTTCTTAGCAAAATTTACTGCCATAGTCTTTTACCTATATACTCTTCATAAAATTCACTTGCACCCTATACGCAACCAGACCAATGTTAAAAAGAACAATCAAAACACAATCAAACAAGTACCTAAGAATCAAAAGATTGAAAATAATTAAAAAAAAAAAGATAAAACATAAAAAAAAAACATTCTTGGGTTGCCTTCTAAGTAGCGCCCTATTTATTATCGTGGCACGACTTAGACTAATTGGCTACATACTTCATCAACTTCCCAAACCTCACTCTTAAGCTTATTTGGATCTTTCATGTACTGACGAATGTCGAAAACAACTTCTTCACCATGGAATCTAAACCTGAGTTGGACAGAATACATATCCACTAGAGCTCATTCCATGGATAGGAATGGTCTTCCCAAGGTGATTGAAACTTCAAAATCAACCTTACAGCCTAGAATCAGAGAGTTTGTCAACAATATGGATTTCTTCACTTTTACCAATATACCATAGTGTATCCCCACAGGTTTATTCACGGTTCTATCCACCATAAACAACAACATGTTAGTTGGAGAAGGGGAACCTAAACCAAGCTTCTTATAAACCGCAAGGGGCATCAAATTGATACTAGCACCCAAATCACATAGTACCCTTGTGAACTCCACATCTCCTATAATGATAGGTATAGTAAAAGCACCTGGTTCTTCATGCTTTTGAACCAAGGACTTAGTAATGACAATACTACAATGTTGAAGCTCTTGAGAAAGCTCCTGACTCGTTGTACGCTTTTTGGAAACCAAATCCTTCATGTACTTTGCATAACCTGATATTTTCTCCAAAGCTTCAATGAGAGGGGATGCTGATGGATAGTTGCTTCAGCATTGACAGAAAGTACTTGAACTTACCTTCTTCATCCCTCTTCTTGAGTCTTTGAGGGAAAGGAGAAGGAGGCCTGGGATGGGTTATACTTCTGTGGTTCTTGAGCTACCTCACTCAACCCATCCTTGACACAATCATCACCTTTAACCATATCCTTATCTGCAAATATCTTCTCACAAATATCTTGTACCTTAACAGGTATAGGAAGATCAATGGTAGTCTTTCCAACCCTAGTTGTAATTTCTATACATTTCCCTTCATTCTTTGGATTTTGAACTATGTTGCTAGGCAATGTACCCTTGTGATGCTGGTTCAACTAAGTTGACACTTTACCAAATTGTTGCACAAGTTGTTCAATAGCCAGAAAATGAGACTCTATCTTTTGATTAATGATTGAAATATCGGATTCATGCCCCTTAGAGTTTCATCTTATGTCTCGGCCTTCTTCAACAAACGATCAAACATCTCCTGAATTGTAGAGTTGCTTGTATCGGTGTCTTGGTTATGTGGTGGCACATATGGACTATTTCTTAAACCATGTCTTCTAACCCAATCGACTTTGAGACACTTGTTCCTATCATAATAACTACCTTGGTTGTCTCTACACACTCCCTCTCTACCATAGTTCCAACCTTAGTTTTCTTGACCTTGGCGCCAATAGTCCTGATTAGACCCTTGGGAATTTATCTGGAAACCCCATGTCTGATCATTCACAAAGCAAGCATCCTCATCAAAATAACGCTCTTCATACATGTGCGCACAAGAAGATTAGTAAACTGCTACATTTACTCTTTCCAAATTCTACATGATCACAACATCCATGTTTGTGCGAAGTTAAGAAAGTTGTTACATAATCTCCTCATTGATCTTGGCTTGCTCTTAACCAACATTGACAACACAAAACTCCATATAGAAGCTCTATCCAATTTTGCCCATGCATGATTCATCTTGACCACATGCTCTATACGTTCAGCAATCCTTGCAAATGGTTGATCAAAAACATGCCCCCCAAAATGGTGTCGGAACAGGCTGGACTATTCTCATCAAGGGCATGGTAGACGATCTCCACCAAGGAATCATCAACTATCTTATGGTCAGGCACACTCCTCAAAAACATAGTAAACCACTCCCATGTAGTGCTAATTAAATAACTAGTAATTTGGTCAAAGTTGTTGATATGATCTTTTGACTTGAGCTTCTTCGATCTAGGGAATTGCCTCTCCAAAAAGGCCTTCCGCAAATCTACCTAACTAGTGATTGAACTCTATGGGAGCAACGATATCCATAATTTCATGATCCAAGCCTAGGGCCTAGATGTGACATGGCACAAGAGGAACCCGAAGGGACCCCAAGAAAGCTCTTAGAACATCATTACACATCCTTAGTTGCGAAAACAATAAAACAAATGTCAAGACATCAATAACAATAGGGTCACGGTTCTTAGAATAGATACATAACATGTCCAACAAACACCTCTAATACATAGATAAGAGCTGGGGCCAAGACAAAGCAACCGGGCTCACCCTCATAGTCAAAATAGATAATAAAGAAGAATGTCTCAATACATAATAAGAGCAACATTGACTAAAGTCCTGAAATGGAGGACTCATCAAAAGCTTGACTAGTATCAAACTAGCTCTGTGGAGAAGGATGATCAACTTGAGCATTGGTCCTTACATGGTGATATCATGAAGGCAAGAGCATGCATTGGTACGTCTGAATGTACTAAGTATATAGGATGCAATGCAACAAGAATTAGGTATCATAGTCAAAATGCGTAACAATAGGCAATAGGTATAATATAATAATATGGCATGTATGATCAATTGATAAGTAAAACATGCTTAAGTAGCTCATGCTCATATAGGATATCATAAGTGTAGAAGAAATCAAGCTAGATTTACAAAGTACAAACCCCTTGGTACGTTGGTGATGATGTTGTCCCATCTCTTAGGTGGTAAGGTACAAACCTCTTACTAGGTTGGTCATGATGTCACCCCATCACCTAGGTGGTGAGGTACAAACCCCTCATTAGGTTGATGAGTACGAACCCCCATCTATATTAGTGATGATGCCTCCCCATTACTAGGTGGAGAAGTACAAACCCTTCACTTGGTTGATAAATACAGACCCACATCTAGATTATCTAGGTTCTCATTCCCCACTAATTGGGGCATGTTCTAATGCAACACTTTGTATAGAATTTATCATGTACATAAGCTCATTTCATCATCATATAGTCAATCATATCATATTGCATGTTTTGGACTTTCATCTCCACAAGAAACCACATCCAGACATTTTATCAAACACTTAGAGGGTGTGTAATGCTACTATAAAACATGAAATATAGAGATGAAATCATGTAAGAAAATCCATTGTAAAACAATCAATAAACACCTTGAAACATGCTAAACAAACATACATCAAAACCCCTCCTCAAGTTTTATAATAGATCAAAGATTTATAGCTCAATACATAGCAAATCAGTCACAATTTCACATAACTTTAACATAGTGTGCAGTGAATTTCATAATAAGCAAAACCCATTTGTAAATCAACTTAAAATCATGCAATATAAGTAAAAGGAGTCTAAGTCATCATGGGTGAAAGGAGATCATGAAAGAAACCCACATACCATAGCATGGAGATGAACTAGGTGAAGATTGGAGATGGAGACTTGAAGCTTGAAGAAGAACCTTGAAGGAAAACCTTAGCTTAGGATGAGGGTTTAGGACATGAATTTGGGAGTGAATATATGGTTAAGTGTTTTAGTGAGTATTGGGGAATGTATAGGATGATATAAGGATGAATTTAGGCTATGTATATGTAAAAACACGGTTGGGAACAATTAGGCCCAAGATCCAAAAGCGTTGGGACGAGATAAAAGTCACTGGCAAAACAATACACAGGTCCGTATCTGGTCCACGATGCAGACCTGTCGCGGAGGTCATATTAATACATTTCCATGGCAGTTGTGCATCGCGAATTGTTTCTGGATAAGAAAGTTATGAAAATAGAAATTGCTAATCATTTGCTCTTAAATAGGGGTTAGACCCTTCTCCCCCTAATTTTGACCCCCTGAGCAAGAATATGAAGTCGAATTTTTTATATCATGTACGAATTTTGAGATATATGGAATTTAAATTCGTAGGCACTCCGAGGCACATTTTCAAGTACTTTGTGGGGTTGTTTCACATAACGCAGCATTGCCAATAACATACAATGGGAAAACACAAAGTCCCAAAGCATCCATAGACAAATTCTATGTTCCAACACATTCTTATAAACAAATGCCACATTGTGCAAGTGGTTATGTGGATCCTCTTACGGTAGGCCCATAAATAACTCACGGTTCTGTAGCATCTAAAGTAACCCACTAGAAACTGTGAACTTTTTGTTAGCCAGTAGTGGTGGTAACAGAATAGCCCCATCCATATCCACAGCCATAAGGTTCAACCTATACAAAATCCACCAGTAAGCATTGTCATTGAAATCCAAAGTCTGTGCAATATTCTCCAAAGGAGATGGGTTTTCATTCCAATTGTCATCATTAACATTCCGATTCAAGTCTGCATTATAGGTGATATTAACAGTTTCTTGGTTCATTCTATTTATGGTTCTTTGGATCTATGGGTCATGTGGAGTTAAGGGATTGCCTTGATTCCTAGTCTTTGACATACACTACTAGCATACCCTGAAAATAAACAAAACAGATGTAAAATACAAGGGAACTAAGGATTAACAATTAAATTATCATTACTAGTGAATTCAATTAAGTTTAGACGTATTCCCCGACAATGGCACCATTATCTTTAATCATGCCTAAGTTACACCTCTCTTTCGGAGGATAAAGAGGCTGTTGTCAAATATAAAACCTAACCAAGGTTAGGGTCGAATTCCACTGAGACTACAGAGACTCACAACGAATTCACCAAGACCAATTCAAGTACTTCACATCTCAATTCCCCAAAGGGATGAGGTTTGCAATGTTCAACAAGAAAACAAAATAAATTAATTATCACAAGAGACAATCAATAATGGTGAGCAACTTGGGTATTGTGTTTCCCATAATTCACCAACTCAATATCCCAGGGTAACCCAATTGTTGACTAGAGTATAGCATGCAGGATTGAAATTTAAATTCACCAACCCTTTCTGTAAAAGAGGAGAGGCAAACTGTAACGACCACAAAATGTGCCCAAAAGTGTGCCTCAGAATGCTGAAATTTTTAATTTTAATATATCTCAAAATTCATTTTTTATTTCAAAAAATTGACTTTGGATTCTTATTCAGGAGGTCCAAATTACATGGAAAAGGGTCTAACCCCGATTTAAGAACAATGATTTAGCAATTACGAAATTCCAAAATATGATTTCCAAAGGGGTTTTCGTGTCCCCCTCGCGACGCGCCCCTATATATTTTGGCACTCTGTTTTTCAGCTTCGATCTAAAAATTTGTGTCTTGGGCCTAAAATCTCCCGCATGAATTTTAACCCATACTTGGTCATATTTCACCCTCACACTACCCAAAATATTTTTCAGTACACACTCAAACACTTAGTCATATTTTCACTCGCGAAACTTAAGTCCCAAACCTCACTCCAAACTAAGGATCTCCTCTAAGATTCTTCTACTAGCTTCAAGTTTCCATCTCTAATCATCACCAAGTTCATCTCCAAGCTATGGTGTCTAAGTTTCTTTCATGGGTTCCTTTCACCCATGATACCCAAGCCTTGTTTTCCATAAATTTCATGATTTAAAGTTGATTTACAAATGAGTCTTGATAATTATGAAATTCATTGCACACTATATTAAAGCTATGTAAAGTTGTTACTATGTTACTATGTTTTGAGCTCTAAATCTTGGATCTAATGTTGGATTTAACGAGGGGTTTTAATGTGAATGTATTGGTGTTTTTTCAAGGTGTTGATTGATGCTTTTAAAATAGACTTTCTTGCATGATTTTATCTCTAAATTGTATGGTCTTTTACCCCCATTACAAACCCTGAAAGTGTTTGATAAAATGTCCGGCTAGGGTTTCTTAAGGAAATGTATGTTCAAAACATGAGATATAATATGAATGATGTTATGATGATCAAATGAGTTTATGTATATGATATACTCTATATAAAGTATTGCATTGGACCATACTCGATCCAGGGGGCAAGAGCCTAGGTAACCATGTTGCGGTTATACTCACCAACCATGTGAGGGGTTTGTATTTCGTCACTCTATTGGTAAGGTGTGTTTACCATTAACCATGTGACAGGTTTATACCACACAACCACTAAGGGGTTTATACCTTGAATAACTAGTTTGATCTCTTCTACCCATATGATATCCTATATGGCATGAATTACTTAAGTATGTTTTATTTAAGCAGTCATTGTATTCCCCGGCAATGGCACCAAAATCTTATGTTTCCCAAGTTATACCTCTTTTTTAGAGGATAAAGTAGTCGCTGTTAAGAAATAGAACCTAACTAAGGTTAGGGTCGAACCCAAAGGGAATACGTGGACTCACAAAATTCACCAATTCGCAATTCGAATGGTTAGCCAACTCAATCCCCTAAAGGGGGTTTGCAATAGTAAATTGAGAAAATAAAACAAAGCCATCTGTTACAAGAGAAATCAATATAGAGAAAAACTATGGTATTGTTTTCTCCATGATTTCCCAAGTCAGTATCATCGGATAATCTAATTCTTTTCTAGTGTATAGCATGCAAGATAGTAATTGAAGTTCAACACGCCCTTTGGTCAATGGTGAAAAGTGAATTTCACTATGTTATTGGTCCATCTCCATAGTATACATTACTAACCATCACCTATTAGTCCCAATACAACCTTTCTTGGCATAATTTGGTTGATTAGATGAGAAAAATCTATCGAATCCTATTAACTAATCTCTTTTCCTAATCATTACTACCTTGGTCCTGTTAGTAACACAAGGCGAGTTCTACTATTAGACACCATTAGAAAACATGAAAAATAAAGAACATTAATTAATACATGCATACACCTTCCAAGAATTATGAATTATCCGGTTCTACTTTGTTAGTTCTTCATGATACCCACAAGCCTAGTTGTCGATTTAGCTACTCATGCTTTGTGTAAATGAAAGAATCATGAATTGAGAAGATATAATTAAACACTTACACAATGTAATTAAGAACAAGCAATCCAACTTAAGAATCACAAGTTTCAATATCAAATTCGACTACAGTGTTCTCCAAGACTCTCTTACAATTTTCTCTCTCTAAATTGGTGAGTTCTCTGAGTACTAATCTAAGCTAATCAAAACTTATGAAAACTTACAAAAAATTACCTTAAAAACCTATTTATAATTATTAAAGTCCAAATCCTAAACTACTTAGGATAATTGGTCGGCACGCCTTACAAAAGAACATTACCGACCATATTGTCTTTACATCCCATAATTGGGGTCGCTTACATTGTTGCTGGAAAATTGGACTTGCTCTTTACAGCACACTTTTACCACTCGTAAAATGGTTTACGACCCGTAAAGGGAGTGTCGTTTGATGAACTTTAGAAAGCCTTCATCCTCTGATCCTCAAGGCATGAAACCTTTTCTATGACTCGTGACTTGATCTACGTCTAATCTGAAACTTTTCCCCTCACTATGATTCCTTATGGAACCTCTCCACGGCCTGTAGAATGATTTACAGCCCATAAAATGTCTCATATGTCAGCAAAATTCTGCAACTTTGTACTTTCCTCCCAAAATCATGACCAACCTATAATCTTACAAAGATAAACATAAAAACATATAAAAAGATTAACATCGTGTTGAAAACACATAAAATCTCAAGTTTAGACCATCAAACATGTTGTATTATTGCAGCACATTGCTTAATCAGTCTTTGCCTATTCAATACCATTTGTTTGGTACTCATACTACACTTCTTCCCTTTCATATCATAGTGCGGGTCCTCATCGTTGACATTTTTAATATTGAAACACCCCATATGTGCTACAGAATGCCCCATAATCGTAATTTTTATATATCTCAAAATTCGTGAGTGATTTTGAAAATCCAACATCATATTCTCGATTAAAAGGCATAATTGAGTGAGGAATGGGTATAACCAAGATTTTAGAGGACCCGTAGCAAAAAATATTTTTTGCTGATTTTTGATTTCTAATGATTGTCCGCGTCGAGGGCGCGATGTGCCTGGGGAACACGACTTTATCATCATAAGTCTGCGTTTGGTCGCGATGTGCCAGGGACACTGACCATTGTATTATTTTTCATGGTTTTTTTGTTTTGGCCAAGGGCGCTGGGGTCATAGCCCCATGACAACTTAAACATGAAATCATCCACACTTAGCCATTTTTCAATACTATAACTCACAAAACCCTCTCTCAAACCTCTTTAAGGCTTTATCAATTCTCTTATTCAAATCTATCATTCTCAAGCTCAATTTTGAAACTCAAGGATTCATTTCAAGCTTTAAAACAACTTCAAGTTCACTTCAAAGAATTCAAGGTTTAAGGTATGTGGGTTTAATCCATTGGCTCCTTTCACACAAGGAGCCCAACCTTCCTTTTTATGAAAATTGAATGTTGTCAAGTTGTATTACCCATGGGTACCTCTTATCATGGATTATGAATGTAAATTATGTTGGTGTTTTATGAAGTATTTATTGACTATGCATGACCATGTATTTCGAAGATTATTTCCTTAATTGGTTTGTCCATTAATACTATGCATGTTACGAGTTATGAAACTATGAACTATCATGAGCCTTTGTAATGGATTTCAAGGTGCCCTACATGAGGGTTTTACTACATGTTGGTGGGTTTATATGCACTGAGTTTACTCATTTCATTTCACTCTTGAATTGCATGATTTTGAACAAGTATCACAAACCCACAATGTGTTTGATAAAATGACATGATAAGAATTCTCAAGTTATTGATGATATATTACACAATTTATAAGTCAAGTGACTTCCTGATGTTTAAGAGCTTGCAAGTATGTATTGAATTCATAAAAAGTATCTATGATTTTACAAGTATCAAGTTAAGCCCTATTCCAAGATTTTAACCTTTTGTGAGCCATTCAAGTTAAAGAAAGGGTTCATGTATGATTATGATCTACTTTCATCTTCAAGTTAGGCTTACTACTAGAGGTCAAGCATGTTTATGAGTTACTTAAGTCATGTTCTTACAAACTATTCATGTTCTGATTAAATTATAATTATTTCAAGTATTCTATGGGATTTGACTTAGTACCGATTGAGGCTTAAGATAGGGGTTCGACTCAAGGGGTCCTTATAGAAAGTATTTAGTCTCTAAACTATGTACCATCATACGATTATGATTATAACCCTTTCTATACTAGGGGATCCATCTAGTTCATGTTATCATTTTTGGTTTGCCTTGGCAAGTAGACCACACTTCGCCAGGGGATGTCATGCCCCGTCACCTGAACCAAAGGGTGTCAGGCCTCAGAGTACAAGTTGTAGCTACTTGGCCTATGTTGGTTGAGGCCACTTTGAACATATGTATGATTCATATTGTCCAAGATGAATGATTTGCAAGCATGTTTTATTATGAGCATTGATCATGCACGCCATATTGAGATTATCTATCTGTTGTTTATGATTATGCATTTGACTATATTGGCTTATGTATTGTTTCATTACATCCCTCCTAGTTAGTATATTCAAGAATACTAATGCATACTCTTTGCCTGCACAATATTACCATGTAGGCACCGGAGCTCCTTTTGATCATCCTCCACGTGGCTAGTTTGGTACTTCGGAGATAAGCATTGGTGAGTCCTCAAGACTGAGGATAGTACCTACATTACTCTTTCTATTTTGAGACTTCATTATGTTGAACACTTGTTATTATGAAGATGAGCTCGGAAAGTGTCTTGGCCCCTGCTCTATTCCAAGTTAGAGGTGTTGTTGGATATTATGATGTACTTATGTTATGAGCTTGACTCTTGTATGCTATTATGATTATCAAGAACTTCCTTTAGTCCCCCTTCCCTTTTTCTATATTTCTTGTTGTTGTTATTTTGCTTCTCCGACCCAGGATGTATGATTAATATGCTAAGAGGATTATATTGGGTCACTTTGTGTTCCCATTTGCCGTGTTATGTCTCGGCCCTAAGCTTAAGTTGTGACAATCTTGGTATCTGAGCACTTGGTTGTTAATGGTCCTCGAAAATCCAACACACTGTGTTGATTAGAGTCTTAGTCATGGTTGTAAAGCGTGCCACAACTATGAATGGGAGGCTAGGAGGCGTTTTGGGAAATGTTTTACTTTATCATGGTCTATATCGTGCTTTAGGTGTAGCTATAAGTCTTTTCCCCTAACAAATGCTCTTGTTTCCTTCTAGATCATGCCAATTCCAAGGAGAAGACTAAGGAGAGCCCATACTTCTGAAGAGCAATCGGCCTCTCTCGCTCCTCAAGCTCCTCAAGATGGAGTGGTAATCCAAGAAGAGTTCCAGATGCTATCACAATGTTGTCCTATGCTATGACCAAGAAAATGAACAAAGGTGCTAAAGCCCCTCATGCTTCCACTCTGGCCTCAAGAGTGAGGGATTTCACAAGAATAAAGCCACTGGAGTTCCATGGATCCACAGTGAAAGAGGATCCCCAAGAGTTCATCCATGAGATGTATAAAGTTCTATCTATCATGGGGGTCAATTCGTAGGCAAAAGTTGAGTTAGTGGCCTATAAACTCAAAGGTGTGGTCTAAATTTGGTTCACCCAATGGAAATTAGAGAGGAGAGATGATGATGCTATTTCTTGGGAGGAGTTCAAAGCCACATTCCTGAAATGGTTCTTCTCTATTCAGCTAATGGAGGCTAAGATGATGGAGTTTATGAACCTTAAGAAAGGTTCCATGAGTGTCGAAGAGTATGCCCTTAAGTTCAACAATCTTTCCAAGTATGCTCCAATTGTTGTAGCCGATCCCAAAGCTAGGATGAAAAAGTTTGTGTTAGGGGTATCCCACTTGTTTAATGAGGAGGGTCTTATAATCATGATAGTGGGTGATATGGATTTGTCTTGACTCATGACTTATACCGAGCACTAGAGGGGGAAAAGCTTACAAAACAAAAAAGAAGTGGTGAGTCCAAGAGGGCTCGATTTGAGGGTGGTTTCCAAGGTTCCAAGAGTGGTTGATTTCCTCAAGGTCACAAGTTCTAAGTCCAAGGGTCTTATTTGCTTATATCCAAGATTTCAAGGTGGTACTGATGGGATGATTCACCATAAGTGCCACAAATGTGGAAGAAACCATGTTGGCCTGTGTGTGAAAAATTTTAATGATTATTTTGATTATGGTGAAGTGGGTCAGAAGGTTATTGATTGTCCTCATTCTCAAAACAAAGATAGAGATGGTCATCTAGAAGGCCAAGGTGGTAATGCGGGTCCAAGGGAAAAGTGAGGCCAACAAGGGGGTTGCTCCTAGGCAAAATAGATTCTATGCTCTTCAAGGAGTGCAAGAGGTGAATGAAGTGCATGATCTCATCACCGGTATATTTAAGGTTTTTGATTTTGATGTCGATGCATTAAAAGATCCAGGTGCCACTCTTTTTTTCATTACTCCTTTTGTTGCCAAAAAGCTTCATATGAGTCCCGATATGTTGTGTGAACCATATGAAGTGTCTACCCTCGTTGGTGAGTTTATTGTTTCTAAAAGATTCCATAAAGATTGTCCCATGTTTGTATTGAATAAAGTCTTGGCATGTGATTTTGTTGAATTTGATATGGTGGATGTGGACATCATTCTTTTGATGGATTGATTACACGCACGTTATATTTCCATTGATTGTAGAACCCTTAGGGTTAAATTCCAATTTCCTGATGTAACATCCCACATTGTACATGTAATAGTTCTATGCAAAAGAAACATGATATAACTTGGTCAAATTACTGTCAATTTTTTAAAGTTCTTTAGCTTCAGCATAGAAGGTTATGTGTAAGTCTAATGCTTAATACGAGCGAGGGAATATAAGTTTTAAACCAAATTGGAGAGTTAGTGGCCTTAAATGAGGTGAGAGAACTAAGGTTCCTGTAGGATTTAGGAAGCTAGCACGTGAGTCACCAACGTGGTTAGCTTAAATATGCTAGGCAGACGAAGAGGAGACCCAACACCAAATCGGCCCAAGTTCGATAACAAATAACGCCCAATCTAAGAGTGTAATTACACATCATGGGTTAGAATTATATATAAGGAACATTGGCAGCCAAAGATAATTACATAAAAGGCCAAATTACATTCAACATATTCTTAACATATTGTGCTTAAATCAAGTGGAATATAAGATAAAAATGGCATCCCAAGCCCACCAAACTAAGACCCATGAAAGCCCAAGTGAAAGGTCCAAGTAGGAGCATCACCTACTTGACTTTATATAGTTAAAAAATTATAATAAATATGGCCAAAGATATTCATTTAAAAAGGGATTAAAAACAGACCTTTATGTCATTTCACATTGCAACAATTTTCAGCTTTCTTAAAGACTTTCTTTTACTCTTTACATCACTTCACAAGGCCGCCACAAAAAAACTCTAGGGTTCTTGAAAAAAAATTTAATCTTAAAGCTAAGGTAAGTGGAAATATCCATGTATTTTGCATACCTTTCCCATGAAAAATAAGAAGTATCTACTAGTTATGCTTGTGAATAAAGGTGGGACAACATGTGTTTAGCAAGTTTCTGCACACTTACCTTTTTTATGAGTGACTTCTCTATGATTTGTGGGCTAGATTATGAAGGTAATTTGATGTTCTTAAGATGATTTAAGTTATAGATATTAATCTAACGTTGATGTCCTAATTTTTGTTTCACTTAAAAACGAGTTTTATTGTGCTATCTTAAGTGTGATTCATATTGGAACTTGTGGGCTGATTGATGGAAGGCTATTGCCTCACTCCCTTCATGACTTCCTTGGCGCTGTTCTAGGACTTTTGTAAGGTTGTTTTTCTGTATAGATATGTTGAGGACAGTTTGGTTAAAGTCCGGATGGTTTTGAATTGTTGACGTCGAGACATAGAGAAATAATGTAATGTTGTACTACCTAATGGCAATGTTATACTACCTAATGGCATGTTACATGGAGTTGGTATGTGTTGTGAATTGTGGACTGTTTACAGCATGACATGGAACTAAACTAGGTTATATACACCATATGTATATAGGGGGTAGTAGACACACATGCTTAGGGGTGGAAAGGATGAAATAATGTCATTAGGTCGATGCTTATGGGTTGCTACCTATTGTTTATTTTTAAATTATATTGGACTGCCAAGACATGTTTAGTAATTACTAACAATTGTTTTATTACTCCCACTAATGTAGATAACTACTTGAGATAACAGGAAGTTACTTCGAGGTAATACCGAGATTGTACAATGAAATATGTAAAGCTACTTAATTTCGTATTATTTGGCATGGATCCTAGATCCTTCTTGGAAATATAAAGGCTCTTACCAACTATAATATAACTAAGAAACGTTTCTCCACTCTTTCACATTTACATATGCTCCTATATATAGTCATTTGCAAATATACAGGCATACTTGAATACCGAGATACAATAGTTGTACCTGTTATACAAAGTTCATGTGTTGTTTCATATCCTATGAATTTCATTGCTTATGTTACCTACTCCTTTTATTATGGTATTATCTTTTATGATTATTTACATATCACATGCCATATCTATAGTCCTATAGCTCAAATATTATGACAACCAAAAGAATCATCTCAAAAGTAATTGAAAGACAAAGTAAAGAAATTTGCTTATTGATGGGTGGTAGCCCTAGGGGTGGAAGAATCACCTAGCAGGGACAGATCCACTACGGGGGGTAGCCCAGGGGTGAAAGGAAAAGCCTAGCATGGGTCGATCCTGACAAATGTAGAATTACCACTGATCAGCTGGTTATTTGTATTACATGTTGTGCACAGATTATACAGTTAAGGTAAAGTAATAAAAAGAATATAAAGTGCTTGATTCCACAATATGACTAAAGGTGGTCTCTTATCCTTACACCAGTGCATGATTTCATTTAAGTCCTTATTTCATATATAGTATTTTCTGCCTTACATATTCAGCAAATTATCTCATACTGATATCTCTTACGGGGGACCTGCATTCCATGTTGCAGGTAAGGTGCTTGTAGATCTCCCTAGTAGGAGTATAGGGTAGCCAAATGTTATTACTGAGCTCCAGGTTGCTTTGAGGCTTGTGTGTGTCTAGAGCTTATATTCCTGCATTTTATAGTTAGTCGAGGCAAGGCTTGTTTCAACCCTTATCAGACACTTTTCCTTATCTAGAGGCTTTGCAGGATATGTAAATTAAAGTGTGGTCATGTTCTGTACTTTAGACAACGTGGCTCCAATGGCTTAGTCATATGCATTTCCTTTTGGCTTTCTATTACTGTCTTCTTTCTTCAAAGCGTGTTAAGTGTGGAATCCCCTTATAATGCATATATAAAGTGAATGGGTATCGGTTGATTCTCCTAAGCCATATCGGCAACAGGTTCCATTCCGTCTTAATGGGTCTTTGGGGCATGACAAAAGTGGTAACAGAGCAGGTCGTCCTAGTGAGTCTACAAAGCGCGTGTCTAGGTAGACTCTTTTTTATCGATGTATTATGCAACATATTTATAAGTAGGAGGCTATGTGGCAGTTAGTAGTTGTCACTTTCTTTTCATTGTTTACATCATGGCAAAGAGCCAAGTATAATAGGTGGATTGCGTCTAACCTCTAAATCACTTTTTACTATAAATATGTCAGAAACAAGGAAAAGCAAAGCAAAAGGCAAAGGCAAAGGGAAGGAAGTAGAAGTGGTAGTTGGTGTACCCGGTAAGGTGAGACAACAAAATGAGATTGAAAATAAGTCTCTATCATAGACATCTCTAGCTCCTCCAGCTCCTTATGAACCAGGAAGTAGTGAAATTCCCTCGAACCACGTATTGATGCCACTATGCTAGATCTAAGAAATGCAATCCAACTATTGACTCATATAGTTTCTAGCCAAGGTTAAAGACAAGAAGGCCAGTTATAGGTGCAAGTGGTGCTAATAGGACATCTAACACGAGAATATGTGACTTCCTTAATTTGGACCCTCCATCCTTCAATGGGTCAGATCCTAATGAAGATCCACAAGACTTTATTGACCAGAGTCAATGCACTTTAGATGTTATGCATGTAAGTGGTACAAAATTTGTTGTGTTAGTGACATATTGGTTGAAACGTGTGGCTATATTGTGGTACAAAGCTTGGAAGTAATCCAAGGATATCGATGCACCTCCAACTACCTAGAAGGAGCTCAAAGAGGCATTTCTTGACAATTACCTGCCATTAGAAATCCAAGAGGCCTATGCAGATCAGTTCGTGAATCTTCATCAACGGAATATGAGCGTGACAGAGTATAGCTTCCAATTTAATTCCCTGGCCAGGTATGCTCCTAATGTAGTTGCTACTATGCAGATAGAGTTCACCGATATGTGGATAGGTTAGATTCATATCAAGTTAGAGATTGTACCATTGTTGCTTTGAATTAAAACATGGATATAGCAAGGATGCAAGCTTTTTCACAGAAACTGGAGGATCACAGGCAAAGAAGAAGAGCGCAAGAGTTAGAAAAGGGGCAATCCAGAAGGGCCAGATCTACGGGGAGGTTTACACAATACCAACGTGAGCTTAGACCCCAGTTTTCTAATAGACCACCTAGGCCATCATCCTCATACATTGCAGCCAGCTCTCCACCATAACTTCAAGGTGATATAACTAATCAGTTTGGTCAACGAGGTGAGTGACAAGGTGCACGGACAACAAGATATTTGGAAGGCCAACAAATGACTCCTACGCAGGCTTGTAAATAATGTTGAAGTAGTCATTCAGGTATATGTCGTGTTGGGAGAGATACTTGTTATTTGTGTAGTGTGCCAGAGCATATGATGAGGGATTACCTAAGAAGACATGTGGGTGAGACAGTAGAAGCTATGGGGTCACCTGTTACATCATTATCATTTGTTCCTACATTAGTTTAGGGTAAGCAAGCACCTAAAGGTTATTGCAGAGGTGTTAGAGGGGTAGATAGCTCTAGTGGAGTCCAATATCGCACTTATGCTCTGGGGTTCGTGTGGTCATAGGTACATTATCCATCTTTTCACATAATGTATATGCATTAATTGACCCTAGTTCTACTCTATCACTTATCCCTTGACTAGTTTCTGGGAAGCTTAAGAGAATGTTTAAATTATCGAACAAACCATTTGAAGTGTCTACACTAATCGATGAATCTATTATAAATTATGACTGTGTAATAACTGTTTGTGACCTGACACATTGGCTGACCTTATTGATCTAGAAATGGTGGAATTCGATGTTATAATGGGTATGGATTGATTGGCTTATGCTATGGCACCGTAGATTGCCGAACTAAGAGAGTGTACTTCCACTTTCTAAATGAGGCAATTCTAGAATTGGAAGGAAATACTAGGGCACGAAAGGCTAATTTTATCTCTTATTTTAAGGCATCGAAGATTATATCGAAGGGATATATATGTTATTTAGTTAGAGGGAGGGATATGGAGGCGAAATCACCAACTCCTCAATTCGTTCCAGTAGTGAATGAATTTGTTGATGTATTTTCTTGATGATCTTCTCGGTTTACCTTCATAACGAGAAGTAGGTTTTTGTATTGAATTCCTTCCAGGCACTCAACCTATTTCCATACCTCCATACAGAATAACCCCAGCAGAATTACGTGAACTAAAGGTGTAATTAAAAGACTTATTGGAAAAGGGTTTTATAAGACCTAGTGTGTCCTCTTAGGGTGCACTAGTGTAATTTGTACATAAAAAAGATGGCAGCTTGAGAATGTGTATTGACTATCGATAATTGAATAGGGTGACAATTAAGAATAAGTACCCCCTCCCTCGGATTGATGATTTCTTGGATCAGTTATATAGTGCCAAATGCTTTTCAAAAATTGATTTTAGATCAACTTATCACCAAGTGAGGATGAAGGAGAAAGTTAAACCTAAGTCAACTTTCAAAACACGCTATGGTCACATTGAATTCCTTGTTATGTCATTTGGAATAATGAATGCACCAACTATTTTTATAGATTTGATAAATAGGGTATTGAAGATATTCTTGGATGTGTTCGTAATAGTATTTATAGATGATATTTTGGTACATTCAAGATTAGAAGAGGACCATGCAAATCACTTTCGACAGGTGTTACAATTTCTTCATGATCGACAGTTCTATACTAAGGTTTATAAATGTGAATTTTTGTTAAAATCAGTGGCATTCATCGATCATATTGTTTCAGATGAAGGAATAAGGGTTGATTCGCAAAGGATAGAGGCTGTGAAAGATTTTCCAAGGCCAAAACACCAACGAAGTTCAAAACTTCCTAGGGTTGGCAAGTTGTTATAGGAGGTGTGCTGAAGGTTTTTCTTGTATTTCTGCACCTCTAATGAAGTTAACACATAAGGAAACTAAGTTCCAATGGAATGATGCATGTGAAAGGAGCTTCCAAGAGTTGAAAAGCAGGATAACTTATGCATCTGTGGTAATACTTCAAGAAGGTATCGAGGGGTATGTGGTGTATTGTGATACTTTAGAGTTAGCTTAGGATGTGTACTAACACAACATGGTACGGTAATTGCTTATGCTTCGAGATAACTACGACCTCATGAGAGAAACTACCCAACACAGGACCTTGAGCTAGCAGTGGTTGTGTTTGCCTTGAAAATATGGTGCCACTACTTGTAAAGGGTACTCATTGATATATATACTCATCATAAGAGGTTGCAGTACATCTTTAAGTGGAAATCCCTAAATTTAAGGCAACAAAGATGGCTAGATCTAATAAAGGATTACAATGTTGATATACTATACCATCCCGTGAAGGCAAATGTGGTAGCCAATGCTCTGAGTCATAAGACAATCACGAATTATGATGATCAACCCGTGGTAAGTTAAGGTATGGCTGAGGATCTATGTCAGCTAGCCAATTTAGAAGGTTTCCTCCTTGAAACTCCAAAGGAAGGTTTTATTATACATAATTCTATAAAATCTTCATTGGTGATAGAGGTGAAAGAATAGTTCAGGGATCCTGTTTTACGAGATTTAAGGAAAAAATGAGTCAGGGTACGATGAAAGGATTTGAACTTGCACAAAATGTAGTACTTTATTCCCATAATAGATTACGTGTGCCCGATATTAATGGACTAAGAAGGAGGATAATGGAAGAAGCCCATCATTCAAGGTATTACATTCACCCAGGATCAACTAGGATGTATCAAGATCTGAAGGGAATGTTTTGGTGTGGCGGCATGAACAAGGACCTTACATATTTTGTGGCTCAATGTCCAAATTGCCAACAAGTCAAGGTAGATGACCAAAAGCTGAGAGGTTAGATGCAGTGTATAGAGCTTCCAACATGGAAGTGGGATATGATCAATATAGATTTTGTTACTAGGTTGACTCACTCATTTCAGAAGTTTGACTCCATATGGGTAACAATAGATAGACTTACAAAGTGAACACACTTCTTACCCGTTTAGAGTGATTATACAGCTAAAGAGTATGCAAAATTATACCACAAAGAGACAGTCAGGCTACATGGAGTCCTAATCTCCATTATATCTGATTGAGGAGCTCTATTCACTGCAAAGTTTTGGAAATCCTTCCAAAGGAGTTTAGGTATACAATTGAAGTTGAGTATTGCTTTCTTCCCTCAAACAGATGGTTAAGAAGAACGCACCATACAGACACTCAAAGATATATTTTGGTCTTGTGCATTGGACTTTTAAGGTAGTTTGGTAGACCACTTGCCACTTATTGAATTGGCCTATAATAATAGCCACCACTCAAGTATTAAATGGCACCTTATGAAGCTTTGTATGGAAGGAAATGTAGGTCAATAATTAGATGGTTTGAAAAGGGTGAAGCGGCATTGCTTGGGCCAGATTTCGTACAACAACCATGGAAAAAGTTAGGGTAATACAACAGCGGATAAAAATAGCCTAAAATCGTCACAAATCATATATGGATGCTAGGTGGAGAGCATTGGAATTCTTGATGGGGGATTTGGTATTTTCAAATGTGTCTCTAATGAAAGGGGTTATGATTTGGTAAAAAGGGAAAACTGAGCCCACGTTACATAGGGCCGTATAAAATTATTAAGAGTTTTGGGTAGGTATCATATGAACTAGAGCTACCCCAAGAGTTTTCAATGGTTCATCTAGCTTTTCATGTCTCAATGCTTCAAAAATACATAGGTGACCCATCTCGTATCACTCCTATTGAAGTTGTGCAAGTTATAGAAGATCTCACCTATGAAGAGGTACATATACAAGTTAAGAAGCTAAGGAATAAAGAAATAGCTTCAGTAAAAGTACTTTGGAGGAACTAGCAAGCAGAAGTGACAAAAACGTGAGGTTGAGGAAAGATGAAATCAAAATACCCCTACTTCTTTGAAGCTAAAGAGGAAGTCCAACATGCAGAGTTGGGGCACTAATAGGTACATATGATTGAATACTTGTTTTGTTGTCAAAAGTTTGTTGAAGTCAAGGTTTAAACTTGGTTAAGCTATCAAATTATGCTCAGACTAAAGGATAAATGTTCCTAGGAGGGGGGAGGATATAATACACCACATCTTACGTGTACTAGTTCTATGAAAATAAAACATGATATGGTTTGGTTAAATTAGCGCCAATTACTGAAAGTGCTTAAGCTTCAGCTTAGAAGGTTATACATACGTCTATCACTTAAGACGAACAAGCGCATATAAGTTTTAGGCCAAACTAGGGAGGTAAAGACCTTAAATGAAGTGAGAGAATTAAGGTGCTTGTAGGTCTTAGGAAGCTAGAAGGTGAGTCAGCTAAATGCTTAGCTTAAATATGTTAGGTAGACGGAGATGAGACCTGACACCGAAACAGCCCGAGTCCGATAATGAATGACACCCAAGCTAAGCTTCTAATTACACACCATGAGAATTATATATAAGGAAGATTGGAAGCCCAAGATAATTACCTGAAAGGCCTAATTACATTCAACATCTTCTTAACATTTTGGGCCCAAACAAAGTGGAATATAAGATATAAATGGCAAACCAAGCCCACCAAACTTAGACTCCTGAAAGCCCATGTGAAAGGAGAAAGAAGGAGCATCACCTACTTGACTTTATATAGCAGAAAAATCATAAGAAATTCAGCCAAAGCTATCCATTTTAAAAGGTCCCTTAAGTCATTTCATTTGGAACAATTTTCAGCTTTCCTAAAGACTTTCTTTTACTCTTTACTTCACTTCACAAGGCTAGCACAAAAAGAAACCCTCTAGGTTTCTTGAAGGAAACCTGAATCTTAAAGGCAAATCTAAGTGGAAAGATCCATGTATTTTGTACACTTTTCCCATGAAAAACAAGAAGTATATGCTAGTTATGCTTGTGAACAAAGGTGGGAAAGAATGTGTTTAGACAGTTGCAACCTAGTTACCTTTTTTTCAAGTGACTTATCTATGATTTGTGGGATAGATTATGAAAGGAAGTTGTTGTTCTTAACATGGTTAAAGTTATAGATATTAATCTAAGGTTTCTACCCTGATTTTTGTTTCACTTAAAAATGAGTTTTATTGTACTATCTTAAGTGTGATTTCGATTGAAAATTGTGGGATGATTGAGGGAAGGCAATTGCCTCATGCCCTTCATGATTTCTTTAGTACTGTTTTAGGTAATTTTTAAAGTTGTTTTTACATATGTATGTGTTGAGGACAATTTGGTTAATATCCAGATAGTTTTGAGTTGTTGACGTCAAGATATAGAAAAATGGGGTAACGTTGTGCTATGCAATGTCATGTTGTGTGGAGTTGGTGTGTGCTGTGAATTGTGGACTGTTTCAACCATGCTATCGAACTAAACTACATTGTATAAACCATGTATAAGGAATGGGTAGTAGACACATATGCTTAGTGGTGGAAAGGGTGAAATAACATGGTTGGGTCGATGCTTACGGGATGCCGCCCAATTTTTTTTTTCAAATTAGATTGGACTACCAAGACATGTTTAGTAATTACTAATACTTTTTTATAGCCCCCACTAATTTAGATAACTACTGTGGAGAAAAGGAGGTTACTTCAAGGTAATGACGAGGTCGCATAATGAGGAATGTAAGGCTACTTAATTTCATATTTTTTGGCATAGAGCCTAGATCGTTTCTTGCCACACAAAGGCATTTACCAACTCCAATATAACTTTCAAACCATGTATCCACTCTTTCACATGTAGATGTGCTCCCATATATAGTATTTGCAAATCTGCATACATACTTGAATACCAAGATGCACGAGTTCTTTCTGCTAAACAAAGTTCATGTGTTGTTTCATCTCCTACGCGTTTCATTACTTGTGTTACCTACTCCTTTCATTATAGTATTGTCTTTTATGATTATTTACATATGACATGCTATATATATATAGTCCTACAACTCAAATATTATGACTGCCAAAAGAATCATCTCAAAAGTAATTGAAAGATAAAGTAAATTAAGTTGCTTATTAATCAGTGGTAGCCCTAGGTGTGGAAGAATCACCTAGCAGGGGTCGATCCCATTACGATAGGTAGCCAGGGCTGAAACAAAAAGCATCGCATAGGTTGATGCCAATAAAGATATGTCGCTTATCAGCTGGTCATTTATATTACATGTTATACACTGATTATACAGTAAAGGTGAAGCAATAAGAAGAACATAAAGTTCATGATTCTATAGTTTGACTAAAGGTGGTCTCCTCTCCTCACACTAGTGCATGATTTCATTTGATTTATTACTTTATATACAATAATTCCAGCCTTACATATTCAGTACATTATCTCATACTAACGTCCCTTATGGGGGACCTACATTTTATGTCGTAGGTATAAGTGCTAGTATATCTCTCCAGTAGGAGTATAGGGTATCCAGCTATTATTACTGAGCTCCAGGTTGTTTTGGGGCTTGTGTGTGTCTAGAGCTTATACTTTTACATTGTATTGTTAGTCGAGGAAGGGCCTATCCAGACATTTATTAGACATTTTTCCTCATCTAGAGGCTTTGTAGACTATGTAAATTAAAGTGGGGCCATGTCTTATACTCTAGACAACGTGGCTCCAACGGTCTAGTCATATGTGTTTCCCTTTGGCTTATTATTATTGTTTAATTTCTTGAAAGCATGTTGCACATGGAAACCCCTTGTAATATGTACAAAATGTGAATAGGTATAGGTTAGTTCTCCCAAGCCTTATCTTCAAGGGGTGTCAATCCGCCTTAATGAGACATTGGGGCGTGACACATAATTAACCCGTCCTTCAATGTGAATGTCGGGATGTGGTGGTCAAGCGTCGATTCATTTCTTTTCTTAAAGACAAAAAGGTGATTTCTAAGTGTTGCCTTTACATCTTGTGAGGATTAGGGATACTGAGTCCAAAGTTCTTCCTATTGAGTTAGTTTTGGTGGTCAATGAGTTTCTAGATATCATTCCTAGTGAGCTTCCTGGTGTTCCTACCGAAAGGGAAATAGACTTTGGTATAGACCTCCTTCCTGATACTCAACCCATTTCTAATCTCCCATACTATATAGCCGTGACAAAATTGAAGGGGTTGAAGGATCAATTGATGGATTTGTGTGATAAGTGTTTTATAAGGCCATCAGCATTATTTGTGCAGAAAAATGATGGTTAACTTAGAATATTCATTGATTATCGACACCTTAATAGGGTTACTAGAAAGAACACGTACCCTCTACTAATGAATGATGACCTTTTTGATCAACTACAAGGGGCTAGTCACTTTTCTAAAATTTATCTTGGGTCCGGATACCACCAAGTGAAGGTGAGAAAGTGTGATATTCCCAAAATGGCTTTTTGGAATAGGTATGTGCACTTTGAGTTTGTGTTTATATCCTTTGGGTTGAATAATGCACCGACTATATTTATGGATCTCATGAATAGGGTCTTTAAACAAAAGTAATGCACCGACTATATTTATGGATCTCATGAATATGGTCTTTAAACCATACCTTGACATATTTGTGGTGGTTTTTTTTGATGATATCTTGATTTATTCTTAGAGTGGGGAAGAATATGTGAATCACTTGAGGGTAGTGCTACAAATCTTCAGAGAGGAGAGGTTGTTTGAATAATATGAAAAATGTGAATTTTGTTTGAAAGAAGTTGCTTTTCTAGGGCATGTGGTGTGGGGTGATGGTATTAAGGTGCATCCTAAGAAGACGGAGGTTATAAGAAATTGTCCTAAATCCTTGACTCCATTGGATATTGGGAAGTTCTTAGGTTTAGCAGGTTACTACCGGAGGTTTGTGAGTGGATTTTCTTCTATTACTTCTCCTACGACAAATTTAACCCAAAAGAAGGCAAAATATGTTTGGATCAATGAATGTGAAAAGAGTTTTCAAACCTTGAAGGATAAGCTTATCTCCACTCTTATCTTGGCTCTATCGGAAGGATTCGAAGGGTTTGTGGTTTACTGTGATGCCTCAAGAATTGGTTTGGGGTGTGTTTTGATGCAAAATTACAAGGTGATAGAATATGCCTCTAGAAAACTTAAGATGCATGAGAAGCATTATCCCAATGATAGTCATGAATTGGTGGCCGTTGTGTTTTCTTTGAAAATTTTGCGTCATTATTTGAATAGGGTTCATGTTGATGTGTTTACCAATCACAGGAGTCTGCAATATGTGTTCACCCAAAAAGATATTAACTTGAGACAAAGAAGGTGGTTAGGGCTCCTTGAAGATTATGATATGAGTGTGCATTATCATTCCGGCAAAGCTAATGTTGTGGCTGATGCTCTAAGTAGAATCTATGCGTAGTCTAGCACATATTGGTGATGGTGGCAAAGAGGTGGCTACAAATGTTCACCAGTTTGCTAGATTCCGGGTTGGGTTGGATGAAGTTAAAAATGGTGGTATAGTGGTTGTTGATGGTTCTAAATCTTCTTTGATTGAGGAAGTAAAGTCAAAATAAGATATTGACCGCAGTTTGATACAGTTGAAGGCTTTGGTTAAGAATGGTAAAGTAAAGGTTTTCTCCCAAGTGGGAGATGGTGACCTTAGGTACCAAGATAGATTGTGTGTGCCTAATGTTGATGACTTAAGGGAGTTGATCTTGAAGGAGGCTCACATTTCATCCTATTCTATACACCCCAGTTCTACAAAGATGTACAGAGACTTGAGGGAGGTGTATTGATGGGGTGGTATGAAGAGAGATATTGCCAAATTCATATCCGAATGTCACAATTGCCAACAAGTGAAAGCCGAACATCAAAGGTCAGGTGGCCCAGCCCATGACATAGATATTCCTACTTGGAATTGGGAAGAGATCATGAATTTTTTCTGTTGGGTTCTAAGACTAGGAAACACTTTGACTTTATTTGGGTCGTTGTGGATAGAATGATAAAGTCGACTCACTTTCTAATGGTCAAAACAACTTATGGTGTCGAAGATTATGCCAAGTTGTACATCCATAAGATGGATAGATTATATGGGGTGCCCTTTCCTATCATTTTGGATCATGGTGCTCAATTCACTTCTTACTTTTGGAGGTCTATCTATAGAGGTCTTTGTACCAAGGTTAACTTCACGTGGCTTTTCATCCTCAAACGAATAGCAAGCGGAGAGGACTATCCAAACACTTGAGAATATGCTTATAGCTTCTGTTTTGGAGTTTAAGGGTAGTTGGGTAAACATATTCCACTTATTGACTTTGCATACAACAATAGCTACCACTCAAGCATTGGTGAGACTCCTATGAAGCTTTATATAGTAGGCTTTATAGATCCCCGATTGGGTGATTTGAAGTGGGGGAGATGGCTTTGCTAGGTCTGGATTTTTTCATGGAGACCATGGAGAAGGTGAGGTTGATAAGGGTGAGACTGAGAACAGCCCAAAGCAAACCAAAGTCCTACTCTGATGTGAGGAGAAAAGATCTTGAGTTTAATGTTGGTGATTAGGTTTACATGAAAATCTCACCCATGAAGGGTGTGGTCCAGTTTGGAAAGAAAGGAAAATTGAGCCCATGGTTTGTAGGTGCTTATAGAGTTTTGAGGGGAGTGGGTATGGTTGCATATTAGTTGGAGTTACCTATGGAGATGAATATGGTTCATCCGGTCATCCATGTGTCCATGTTGTAGAAGTGTGTGGGTGACCCGAGTACTATTTTGCCCTTAGAGGTTGTGGGTGTTGTAGAGGATTATTTGACCTTTGAGGAAGTCCCAATGGAGAATTTTGATAGACAAGTGAAGGGGTTGAGAAAGAATGAGGTAGTTTCCGTCAAGGTCCTTTGGAGGAATCAACAAGTTGAAAGTGCCAAATGGGAAGCTGAATCGGACATGAAAAAGGATACCCATATCTCTTCCACTCTACTCAAGTCGAAGGTAATAATTTAATCCCTAACATGACTTCAAGTCTTAATTTTCAGTCCTCATGTCATTTTGCATAGATCTGTGTTTTGTGGTAACAACTTTACGGTGATTTTTGACATTCATGTTTAGACTATTGAAAATGATGTTTAAATGTATTTGTTGTATTCATGTTGGGCTGAAATTTTCATAATTACTTCTTTTACACATATTCTTTGACATTCGGGGACAAAATATTCTCAAGAGGGAGATATTGAAATGCCTAATATGGCTTCAGAATGCCCCATAATCATAATTTTCATATATCATAAAATTCATGCATAATTACAAAAATTCGACTTTATATTCTCGATCAGGGGGAAAAATTTAGTGGGAGGTGGGTATAACCTTAATTTTAGAGGACCCATAGCAAAAAATAAATTTTGCTAATTTTTTATTGCCAGTGGCTGTCCGCGCCCAAGACGCGACGTGCCTAGGGTACGACACTGTGTAATCACAATTCCGCGTCTGGTCCGAGACGCGCCAAAGGCACGGACCAATATATTATTTTCCTTGGTTTTTTTGTTTCAGCCAAGGGCGTTGGGCTCATAGACCCATGCCAATTAAATGTGAAACCACCCATACTTAGTTATTTTTCAATGCTATAACTCATAAAACCCTCTCTCCAACCTCTCTAAGACTCTATCAGTTCTCTCATTCAAATCTAAGGATCTCAAGCTCAACTTTTGAAGTGAAGAATTCATTTCAAGCTCTAAAACCACTTCATGTTAACTTCACGGAACTCATGGTTTAAGGTATGTGGGTTTCCATTGGGTCCTTTACCCATCTAGCCCAACCTTCTTTTTTATGAAAATTGCATGTTTTCAAGTTATATTACTTGTGGGTATCTCTTATTATGGATTATCAATGAAAATTATGTTGGGGTTTTATGAAATATTGATTGACTATGCATGACCATCTATTTTGAAGCTTATTTCATGAATTGGTTTGTCCATTAATACTATACATGTTTCGAACTATGAATCCATGAACTATCATGAGCTTTTGTAATATTTTTCAAGATACTCTGCATGAGGGTTTCACTACATGTTGGTGGGTTGATTTACATTGTGTTTACTCATTTCATTTCAATCTTGAATTGCATAATTTTAAACAAGTATCATGAACCCACCATGTGTTTGATAAAATGTCATGAAAAGAGTTCTCAAGTTATTGATGATCTATTACATGATTTACAAATCAAGTGACTTCATGATGATTAAGAGCTTTCAAGTATGTATTGAATTCATGAAAAGCATCTATGAATTTACAAGTATCAAGTTAAGTCATATTCCAAGATTTTAACCTCTTGTGAGCCATTCATGGTAAAGCAAGGGTTCATGCATGATTATGAACTACTCTCATGTTCAAGTTAGGCTCACTACTAGAGATCAAACATGTTTATGAGCTACTCAAGTCATGTTCTTACAAGCTATTCATGTTATGATTAAAGTATGATTATTTCAAGTATTCTGTGGGATTTGACTTAGCACCAATTGAGGCTTAAGATGAGGGATGGATTAAGGGGTCCTTATATAAAGTCTTTAGTCTCTAAACTATATGCCACCATAAGGTAATGATTATTACTCTTGCTAGACTAGTGGATCCATCTAGTTCATGTTATCATGTTTAGTTTGCCTTGGCAAGAAGACCACACTACGTTGGGGGTATCATATCCGGTCACCTGAACCGGGGGGGTGTCATGCCTAGGAGTCCAAGTTGTAGCTGTTTGGTCTTTATCAGTTGAGGTCACTTCCCACAAATGTATGATATATATATTATGCAAGATGACTAATTTACAAGTATGTTTTATTATGAGCATTGATCATGCATACTATATAGAGATTATCTATCCATTGTTTATGATTATGCATTTTGACTATATTGGCTTATGTCCTGTTATGTTGCATCCTGCATACATAGTATATTCGTACGTACTAACACATACTCTATGCCTACATGATATTACTATGTAGGGATCGGAGCTCTTTTTGATCATTCTCCACGTGGATAGTTTGGTACTTTAGAGATAAACATTCGTGAGTCCTCAAGCACGAGGACACTATCTATATTACTCTTGTTATTTTGAGACTTTGTCATGTTGAACACTTGTTATTATGAGGGTACGCTCAGAAAGTGTCTTGGCCTCCACTCTATTCCAAGTTAGAGGTGTTGTTGGATATTATGATGTACTTATGCTATGAGCTTGACTCTTTTATGCTTTTATGATTAGCAAACACTTCCCTTAGTCCCACTTCAATTTTTTAATATCTCTTGTTGTTGTTATTTTGCTTCCGCGGCCTAGGATTTGTGATTGATATGCTAAGAGTCTTATTTGGGGTCCCTTTGGGTTCCCATTCACTGTGTTACGTCTAGGCACTTGGCTAGGGTCGTGATATATATAGAGATAGCAAAGGATTTAAGATCTTGAAGTGAGCTTTTGACTTTTAGAGTCATCGATTTTCATTTTGTAAATGTTTTGCTATTCCTTAATTTTAAATTAGAGATAATTTGTACTGATATAGTATTTTGTAGAAGCCTTCTACTCTTATTTAATCTATTAGATCCTTGATTACAAACTAATGCTAGGTCTTAGGTGTGTTCGTGTATGTTATTTCTTTAGTTTTATATTTCTCCTTCTTATTGTGATAGTTTTTACTTGGTTAGTAAGGGTAGGTGGCATCACAACCTAAGTGGCCTAGTCATAAATGTTTGGTATCAGAACTCTAGGTTTACCAACATCATTGCCATGAGAGTAATGCCTAGTAGAGTCCTGCGAATCGATGCAGACACGTTTATATTCTATCTTGGTGACCTTATAGGGGCATTCTTAGGAAATTCTAATTCTTGACTCCTTGTCATGTACTTTGGATTTGAATAATTTTTAAAATTATTTTATTGGAATTTATTCTCTTTTAGATAGATAGCTTGAGGTTATTGATGATCATGTCCGAGGATTCAACAAATCCAACTAGAGTTGTGACAGGTAGTTTTCAGGAAAAATATGAATTAGTAGTCCCTTAATAGGTTTCATCATCTATTTTAGACTACTTTGTTAGATTTTTGGAGTGGGACGAACATGTCCTTACCTTCTTCTCTATATAACAACATTTAAGCTAGGGATTTATCAAAGGATTGGTTTTACCACTCTGTTTGGCATCTAAGCATATGGTAGTAGCAGTACCTATTTTCTTCTAGTTGTGAGCCATGTGAGGGTTGTGGAATAGGCTTTTCTTGATACCTTCAGTGGTGGTTATCAGACTAGTAATGGTTTCCTTTCTCTTCAACCTTTCAACCATACAGCAGCAGTGTGATGAGGTCAAGCAGGTTACGGTGCCCAAAATAAACAGAGTTTAGGTTTTAGACAAGATTTGCACTATGAACATTCAAGTCATAGGATTCCTTTTGTTGCAATAGTGTCTTCTTCACATGTCGCTTTTGGTGGAGAGTTTTACGAGTGTAGTGTGCAAAGTCACTATGTCAGGGATTGTCTGGTGATCATATGTTGCTGGCAATATGCTAGGCATGTTTAGTGTCATAGATCCTCAATTGCTATCTAGGGGTTGTCCCCTAGATAATAAAGATGGATCACACGTAGCCAAGAGGAAGGACTCTCATGATATGTCCCCTTAAAGATCATAGAAAGATAGTTCTATCCTAGTCCACAGTTTTAGGGGTTCAGGCTTTCTTCCTATATAACGGTGGTGGCTACTATTTTGGAGGTCATTCCTCTTAGGGTTGTTATAATTATGACGACTTTGATCATTGGGTCTCGAGACAATCGAATACGAGGATTGAACCCATAGACAGAGCACACTTCTTCTACTCCCCCGATTATAGTGGTTTAATATTTTTACATATTTGGGGAGTTAGGTCACTAATCTAGTTAGTGTCCCCAGCATGGGGTCATTAGAAAGTTGGTTCTGCCAGATCAGTCTTATGGGTTCATATATGTAAGGACCCGAAGATTTTACAATCTTACTGAAGCTTGGGAATTTGATTCAAAAAGTTTCAAACCAAGGTGATGCTCTATGGTTGCCTACTTGATCCATGTGAGGCCATATGGACCATGTAGAGCTTCGTTGGAGTGGCCTATGGCCTTGTGTGGGGTGTAAGGTCCTTAATGTGGAGTTTGAGACCAATTCATGTCATACATGGACCCGACACAGACCGAGTGAAGCCATACGGATCGTGTGGTGGGCCGTGTTGTAGCCTTGGGCTTCAGACTCTACAGTTTGAGGCCAGTGCAGTGGTACGACCGAGTATATGGTCCATATGGGGGTCTACGGTTCTTATGCCCTCCTATTTGGGTTTCAAAATGAAATTTTTTCTAAATATTAGATCATCATCTCAGAAAATTGTCGTGGAGAATTTTTCTAAGTGGAGTGGAATGGAGGAGGCAGACAAACCGTGTGGCTTGTTACGGTCCATAGCACCCTCCGCATGGAAACCTATGTGGAATTTTCTAAGTATGGGATTACCATTTTGGACCTCCGTTAAGTAAAAATTTTCCTAGTGTTAGATCATGGGCAAGTGTATGGTCCATATGGCCTATCACGGACCGTACCACCCTCCTTGAGACACGACTTTATCTATTTTTTACTTGTTTCATTAATGATATTTTCATAACTATGGTTTATTCTAAGGGTCTTTTATGACATCCTATGCTACCTAGAGAATTTCAAATGATCTATTCTTTATTCCTAACGTTCAAATTCATTCACTCACTTAGAATTCTCTCTAGCCACTCTTAAGAACACTCTCTCAAGGAACTCTTGTAAATCTAAGCTTAGGAATCAAGGAAAGGCTCATCCATCTTCAAATTTCTTCTTGAATCTTCTTCATTAGCTAAGGTATGTGGAATTGGTTCTTGGTCCCTTTTAACCAAGAAGACCGAAACTCTTTTTCACTTGAATTTCATGAAATTTTACTTACTTTAATATGGGTTTTGAATATTATTATTTATTAAATTTAATTAAAGTGTGGGCTATGCTTTATTAATAATTTGAAATTGATTTAAGCCCTAATATGTTAAACTACTGGATTATTATGAATATTAGAATACGCATTATCTCTTTAAAGTTTGATTAAAGCATGGGTAATCTAAAATGTGATTTGAATGTGGATTTTACTCATGGATTTACATGAATTTCATATTATATTGTTGATTAAAGATTGAATGTACATTACTCATTGCTAGTCATATGTTATTCATAGCATATGCATTCATGAGCATTGGATTTTGATGCAAACGAAATAGTGGGTTAAGCTCACAAATGTTTTGAAAATAAATTAGTGGGTTAAGCTCACACATATGGTTATGAAACAAATGTGATCACCCTTTTTGAGCATTTTAGGTGCTTGCACCATTCCGTATATGTGAATGAGCTATTTCAACGCATGAAATGTATGATATGAAATATGATTTTGCATTTGAGCCCAACTATGAATTATTATAGATGATGTTTGGCTTTTAAGCCCAAGGAAAAACCACCATTCCTCTACCTATTGTTCTTTTTTATTTGGGTATTTACATTGAGGGTGAGCCTGGGACATGTCAGCTTAGCCCCGGTCCTATCATATGATTAGAGGCATTGTTGAACAGCTTTTGTACTCCTTTACACTTATATGCTAAGTGTTCTATTCGGAGATTATGTTTATGGTTATGGCTACCTATTGAAATAATGTTTATGGATTAAATAAGAGTATTGTGAGGTCTTTATACGTATGATATGAAGGATCATAAGTCCCATATTTGCCCTATAGAGTGAGTCATAGTTACCCGCGCCTTAGTCCTTATGTACTAATATGCTATGTCATTTCATACTCCCCCCTTTACATATGACATCTCTAAAGCATGAGTCCTACTTTCCCATAGCTATTTGAATACGCTTCTGAATCGATTATTTGAATATGGATACTATAAGGCTTGCTTGGGGACTCAGGGATTCCCATTCACCATGTCACTCGACCTTATGTAGATGTCATGACAAGCTTGGTATTAGAACACTAGGTTTGTAAATGATCCTTATAATCCAACATTCATGTCGAGAATAGTTCTATTCATGGGTGTGAAGTGCACCATGCCTATGAGTGGGAGGCTATGATGATGTTTTAGGAATTGTCTCACTTCTTCATGTATTATGTCTTGCTTTGGACCGTATGTTTAGTTTTCTTATCCTGATGATATACTTGCTACATTACATAAGATTCCTCCACTAAGAGCCCTCTACTTACACCGGCCCCGACTTGTGCGAACCAAGTTCCTCAAGGACCTATGGATGAGCCTATCTCTAATGGTGAATTCTATATGGCCTTTACTATTCTTTCTTACGTGGTAACTTCTCAAATTAGGCAGGCTAACCTTCCTCGGGACCTCACTCCGGCTTCTAGGGTAAGAGACTTCACCCGGATGAATCCCTCAGAATTTTATGCATCAAAAGGTGATGAGGATGCTCAAGAGTTTATTGATGAGATTACCAAGGTGTTGACTGTTATAGGAGTCTCTTTTGAACATAAAGCTGAGTTAGCTTCTTATCAGTTGAAAGATGTGGCTCAAATATGGTACACTTAATGGTTGATTGAGAGGGTTAATGATAATTGTGTTAATTGGGAAGAGGTTATGTTTGCATTTTTTGATCGTTTCTTCCCACTTGAGCTTAGGGGATCCAAAAAGATGAAGTTTATCAACCTTAAAAAGGGTGGTATGGATGTGAGGGACTATGCCCTCAAGTTCACTAAGCTCTCCAATGATCCTATGCTTGTGGTTGACCCTAATGTAAGGATGCACAAGTTCATTTTTGGTATCTCTGATTTGGTTATGAAGGAATGTTGTACAACTATGCTTATTTGGTGCATAGACATCTCAAGGCTCATGACATACACCAAAAAAATTGAGGGAGAGAAGCTCATGAAGAAGAGAGTGCATGATTCTAAGAGGGAAATTTATGATAGTGGGTTCTCTAACTCCAAGGATGGTGGTTATGGTCGCTTTCAACAAGGCCAAGGTTCTACTTCTTGAATTTATAATGCTAGTGTGGCTCCTCCAAGGGCATAAGTTGGAGATGGTCCAATGCCTTCCCCATGTGCTACTTGTGGGAAGAATCACTCGAGTACTTGTTAAAGGAATATGGGTGCATGCTACAAGTGTGATGAGAAGAACCACAAGATTTTTTTTGTCCTAAGCTGGCTCAAAAAGTTCAGGGTCAAGTGGCTCAAGGAGCTCAAATCCAACAAAGAGCTCCTCAAGGTGATGCCCCATGGAACAACAGGTTTTATGCTCTTCATGCTCCCCAGGAATTGGAGAAAGCTCCGAATGTCATGACTGGTATGTTGTATGTTGTATGTTTTTGAATTTGATGCTTATGCATTGCTTGATCTGAGTGAAACTTTATATTTTGTAACTCCTCGGTTGGCCATTAAGTATTCTTTCGGTCCTGAATCTTGAGAGATACTTTTTCAGTCTACACTCATGTGGGTTAATGTGTTGTTGGTTATAGAGTTTATTGGGGCTGTACTGTTTCTGTTTTGCAAAGGGTCTTTCCATGTGATCTTGTGGAACTTGAGATGTTTGAATTTTATATGATTCTCGAGATGGATTTGTGTCATGCTTTACATGCCTCTATAGATTGTAGGACCTTGAAAGACAAGTTCTAACTTCTGGATGAGCCTATTCTTGAATGAAAGGGTAGTGACTCTGCTATTAAGGGTCGAAACAAGCCCAAGAAACAGAGGTCATCAGTTTTGGCAATGTCAATGGTTCCAGGTGGAGTTGGGGAAGTGGAGTTCTAAGAGAAAGGAATTGTGGAGAAGTCTAGCAAACACCATGCAACTTGTACCAAACCTTGGCTATTTGTGGGTGACTTTAATTCAGTACCGAAGGCAGCTGATAGAATTGGAGGCAATTCTTTCACCTGGTTCACCTATGCTATGACGTGTGGGGCTGAGCTGTTACAGTATTTATTTCCTACCTTAAAGCACGAAAGATGATCTCGAAAGGATAGTATTACATTGTGAGGTCAAAGATATGGAGTCTGAGTCACCTACTTTTGAATCAGTCCCAGTGATGAATGAGTTTCGAATATGTTTCTGGAAGACTTGCCCAGTATTCCTCCCAAAAGGGAAGTAGACTTCAGCATAGATCTTCTTATGAATACTCAACCCATCTCTATTCCTCCTTATTACATGGAATTGGCTGAGTTGAAGGATTAATTGAAGGATTTGTTGGAGAAAGGCTTTATCGGGACATGTATATCTCCATGGGGTGCTCTAGTGTTACTTGTAAGAAAAAAGGATGGATCTCTTCGAATGTGCATTGATTATAGGTAATTGTATAAGGTAACCATTAAGAATAAGTACTAGTTTCCAAGAATCGACAGCTTATTTGATCAACTTCTACGGGCCACCTATTTCTCAAAGATTAACCATCATTCCAATTATCATCAGTTGAAAGTTAGGAAATGTGACATTTCCAAGACAACTTTTCAAAGAAGGTATAGGAATTTTCAATTTCTGGTGATGTCATTTGGATTAACCAATGCCTAGGCCGTATTTATGGATCTTATGAATTGGTATTCAAGGAATTTCTTGGTAGATTTGTGGTTGTTTTCATTGATGATATCCTTATTTATTCCCAAATTGAGCAGGACCATATAGATCATTTGATATTGGTTCTTCAGAGATTGAGGGAGAAGAAGTTGTATGCTAAGTTTAGCAAGTTTTGGTTTCGTGAGGTAGCCTTTCTTTGTCTTGTGGTATCAGGTGATGGTATTAAGTTTGACCTAAAAAAAACTAATGATGTGAAGAATTAGCCTAGACCATTGACTCTTTCGAATATCCAAAGTTTTCTTAGGTTAGCTAGCTATTATAGAATGTTCATGGAGGGTTTCTCATCTATTGCATCTCCATTGACCATGTTGGCTCAAAAGAAGGCCAAGTTTTTATGGTCGAATGAATGTTATATGAGTTTTCAGACTTTCAGTGATTAGCTTACATCGACTCCTATTTTGACTCTACCGAATGGCTTAGAGGGGTTTGTGGTTTATTATGATGCTTCTCTGATTATGTTGGGATGTCTGCTTGTGCAACATGGTAAAGTGATAGCTTATGTATCAAGGCAATTGAAGGTGCATGAGTGTAATTAGCCGACTCATGATCTTGAGCTAGCGGCGGTGGTGTTTGCTTTGAAAATTTGGGCACACCATTTGTATGGAGTGCATGTTGATATTTTCACCGATCAGAAGAGTTTGCAATATGTGTTCACTCAAAGGGATTTTAATTTGATGCAATGGAGATGGTTGGAACTTCCTATTTACTTTGATGTGAGTGTTCAATATCATCCCGGCAAGGCAAATGTTATAGTCGATGCTCTTAGTAGGCTATCTATAGGCAGTGCAGCTCATGTTGATGAAGGGAAGAAGGAATTGGCAAAGGATGTTCACCGATTGGATAGATCAGGTATTAGGTTGGCCAACTCTAATGAGGGTGGTATGCATGTTCAGAATGGTGCCAAATCTTTGATGGTTGTTGATGATAAGGCTAAACAAAATCTAGATCCATCATGTTGAGCTGAAGAAATTGGTTGCCGAAAAAAATAAAGGTTCTCTCCCAAGCGGGAGATGGTGCGCTTTGGTATCAAGATTGGTTATGTGTTCTGGATGTGGATGATCTTATGACGGAGATCATGAGTAAAGCCCACAACTCTCATTATTCTATTCACCTGGATCTACTAAAATGTATCAGGACTTGAGGAAAGTGTATTGGTCGCATGGTATGAAAGAAGACATAGCCAAGTTTGTATCTGAATGCCCTAATTGTGAACAAGTTAAGGTAGAGCACCAAAGGACTAGTGGTTTGACTCAAGATATTGAAATCCCCACTTGGAAGTGTGAATTAGGAAGATGTAAACGTGGATTTTGTGGTTGGTTTGCCTTGGAATCGAAAGCAATTTGATTCAATTTGGGCTATTATTGACCTAACGACTAAGTTGGCTCATTTCCTACTGGTCAAGACTACTTTTCGTGTGGAGGATCATGCAAGGATGTACATCCAAGAGTTGTTGAGATTTCATGATATGCCTAGGTCTATCATATAAGATCATGGCATCCAATTTAGTTCTCACTTTTGGAGGTTGTTTTTTAAGGACTTGGTACTAAGGTGAGTTAAGTACCACTTTTCATCGTCAAATCAATGGACAAGCAGAGAGGAGAATTCACACTTTGGAGGACATGTTTAGGGCTTGTGTGTTGGAGTTCAAAGGTGATTGGGACGATCATCTTCTACTTGTTGAGTTTTCTTATAATAATAGCTTTCATACTAGCATTAGTATGGCACAATTTGACGCTTTGTATAATAGGAGTTGTAGATCTCCGATGGGGTGATTTGAGTTGTGAGAAATGGCTTTGATTAGCCCAGATTCAGTATTGGAGGCCATGGAGAAGGTGAAGCTGATTAGGGAGAGGCTGAAGACAGTCAAAAGTCTCCAAAAGTACTATTCGGATGTTAAGAAGAGGAATCTTGAGTTTCATTTTAGTGATTGGGTATATGTGAATGTCTCAACTATAAAAGGTGTGATGCATTTTTGAAAGTAAGACAAGTTACGTCCATAGTATGTAGGTCCCTATGAGATTGTTAAGCAGATAGGGAATGCGGCTTATAAGTTGGAATTGCCTCCGGATTTGAGTTCTATTCACTCAGCCTTCTATGTGTCTAGGTTGAGGAAGTTGGTTGGTGATCCTAGTACTATTGTGCCTTTGGAAGGTGTTGAAGTTGAGAAGAACTTATCTTATGAGGAATTTCTGGTTAAGATTACGGATAGACAAGTAAAGCGAATTCGGAATAATGAGGTGGCTTCAATTAAGGTACTTTAGAGAAACGAACATGTGGAGACTGTTACATGTTACATAGAGATAGACTTGATGAATCGTTATCCTTATCTTTTCTAGTCTTCTCAAGCCTAAGGTATTAACTTATTTATTCTCCAAGTGGTCCTAATTCTTTCACTCTTGAGTTTCATGGCATGATATGCATACATGTGCACGAAAATAATTTTTTTTAATGATTTGAATTGTTTAGACAAGTTTTGATGTGCATTTTTATGACTTTATGATTTTTCAAGTGGTCAAAGATCATCATATTTTATGTTTTGATGTTTCATGTTATGAGTCAACCCTTTCAAGCCTTATTCTTGCACATTCGAGGATGAATGTTCCCAAGAGGGAGACGATGTAAAGACCCGGATGTTGTACGATGTTAATAGAGCTTGAAAATTTAGTTCCAAAAAGTTTTCGACCAAGGTGAGGCTCCAAGGTAAACTACACGGTCCGTGTGAGGCTATATGGACCGTGTGGAGCTTCCTTGGAGTGGCCGTTGGCCTTTTGTGGGGTATGAGGGCCTTAATGTGGGGTTTTAGACCAAGGCATGCCATAGTTGGACCCTACATGGACAGTGTGAAGACGTACGGACTATGTGGAGGGCCGTGTAGGAGCCTTGGACTTAGGACTCCCTAGTTTTGAGCCCATGTATAGTTGTACGGCCAAGTATATAGTCCGTATGGGGGGTACGATCTATATGCCCTCCCTTATGGGTTCTGAAGTGAAATTTTTCTACGTATTGGATCACCATATCGCAACATCATCATGGAAAATATTTCTAAGTCGAGTGGGGTGGGGGAGGCACATGGACCGTGTGGCTTGGTACGGTCCATACCACCCTCCGCATGGACACCTACGTGAATTTTTTAAGTATGGAATAACCACTTTGGACCTCAGTCAAGTAAAAGTTTTCCAAATGTTGGATCACGGGTAAGTGTACAGTCCAAATGTCCGATCACAGACCGTACCACCCTCCCTAAGATACGAGTTCATCAATTTTTCACTCATTTGATTAATAACATTTTCATAATTATTGTTTATTGTAAGGGTCTTTTATGACATCCTATGCTACCTAAAGACTTTCACTTGACCTATTCTTTATTCCTATTGTTAATATTCTTCCACTCACTTATAATTCTCTCTAGTCACTCTTAAGAACACTCGCTCGAGGAACTCGTGTGAATCTAAGCTTGGAAATCAAGGAAAGGCTCATTCTTCTTTAAATTTCATCTTGAATCTTCTTCATTAGCTAAGGTATGTGGATTGATTATTGGTGACTTTTAACCAAGAAGACCCAAACTCTTTTCCACTTGAATTTCGTGAAATTTTGCTTACTTTAAATAAGAGTTTTGAATATTATTGTTTATTAAATATAGTATGGGGTATGCTTTATTGTTTATTTTAAGTTGATGCCCTAATATGTTGAATTACTAGATTATTAAGAATATCTGAATATGCATTGTCCCTTTAAAATTCTAACAAAGAATGGTAATTAAAATTATGATTTGAATGTAGATTTTACTCATGGATTTACATGAATTTCATACTATATTATCGATTCAAGAGTGAATCTATATTACCCATTGCTATTCATTGTCATTCATAGCATATGCATTCATGAGCATTGGATTTTGATGGAAATAAAATAGTTGGTTAAGCTCATATATGTTTTGAAAATGAATTGGTGGCTTAAGCTTACTCATATGGTTACCACAAGAATGTGATCACATAGATATCAATGACATTTGGCTTTTTGAGCATTTTGAGTGCTAGCACCATTTCGTATATGTGAATGAGCTATTCTTATGCATGAAAAGTATGATATGAATTATGATTTGGCATTTAATCCGAAGTACGAATTATTATGAATGATGTTTGGAATTATTATGAATGATGTTTGGCTTTTAAGCCTAAGTATGCATTGAAATGATTTGGAATGACTTGCATCACTTTTAAAGGCACCTATATACATATGTATTCTTGTGGGATGATGAATTAGCATCGATGGATTGTGGCGTCAGAGCTATCCCTAAAGTTCCTCTCCCTTTCCTTGAATAACGTGCCAATATAGGTATATATATATGGTAACTCTCACCAAAATGCGAGGCCCGTAAGGTGCGGTTAAAACATTGATATAATATGATAAAAATGGTGAAAATCCTATCAAAAAATGGGAGTCCCGTAAGGAAGGACACTTCTCCAAAATGGGAGGCCTGTAAGGAGAAGTGGGGGTCTATTTTTTGCAAGTAGACCACTTCTTTTTTTGATGTGAGTATAACTTCGGGATTCCAAGTAATAGTTTGCTTGGTTTGATATGTCAGTTGAGGTTTCATCACCTCTTATATAAGCATATTACATTTCATGCATCATGGATTTCATGGAAAATTATTGTACTACCCTTTATTGGATATATACTTCTTTCTATATTATGTGCCCTTGTCATCTAGTAATGAATGCAGGTTTGGTAAAATATACTTTTGCTTAAGTGATCTAACAATTTAAGGACCGAGGACTACCTTCATTCACCCTACGACAATTAGCTTAGATATTGAGATTTGCTAGTTGTGGTGAGTCCTATCATCTAAGGATAAACCACCATTACTCTACCTATGGTTCTTTTGTTTATCTATTTACATTAAGTGTGATCCCGCAACATGTCTTGTCCCCACCCTATCTTTTGATTAGAGGCATTATTGGAAACCTCGTGTACTCCTTTACATTTATATGCTAAGTGTTGTATTCAAAGATTATGTTTATGGTTATGGCTACATAATGAGATAATGTTATATGGATTGACTATAAGTATTATGAGGTGCTTATGTGTATGTTATGAAGGATCCTAAGTCCCTTATTGCCCACATAGAGTTTGTCATACTTACCCGTCCCTTAGTCCTTCTGTGCTAATGTGCTATCTGATTCTATGCTCCTCTCTTTTTGAATGACAGTTCCATAGCGTTAGTCCTATTCTCCCGTCCCTTAGAACTATATGATTGTTATTTGAATACGCTTCCGAACTGATGATGTGAAAATGAATACTTTGAGGCATTTTCGGGGACTCTCGGGTTTCCATTCGCTATGTCACTCTTAGAATATAGGTTCGAGTGGTGACAATGTCATATTTGCCTGTAGATAGAGCTCAAAGTGTTTGCTGGAGGTAGTTTTAGTATTCAGGCTAAGGTTAGTTATGATTCCTCCTATGTTTCTACAAGCCAGACAGAGGGCGACGCTCTAAATATTAATCGTATTTGTGTGAATTCTTTTCAAGGATCTTCTTATTTATAGTATATGGGTGTTGGAGTTTTGTGCCTATTGATGCTTACCTGATTGCAAAATATATCGTATGATTTTGGTGATTATCATATTTGATTTCTTCACATGTGCCGTAATTAAGTAGTAGATTTCCTTTTAGTTGTGGATGATTTGGTATTTTGGATTGATGTTTGTTGTAGTGGTTGAGTAGTGCCTACTAGTTTGGAGTATAGCTTGCCTACCTTGGTAAGGCTTTACTGCTACCTTTTGTATCATTAAGCACAGAGGATTGCTATTGTTATTGTTGTTAGCCGGTGTGAGGTTGTTTGAGAGAGAGAGGGGATATTGGTAGGTGTGACATGTTAGTTAGGTAGTTGGTCTGAGTAGATTTTTGATTAAAGTAGTTGGGGCTTGATTTTTAACAAGAGAGTAGCTTGTGGGCCTGTTGTGTCTATTTCCTTGACATGTCATAATAACCGAAGGTCACTTAAGATATGCTTGGTATAAGTCTGTCATTAAGAAGGTGATTATCTTCAGGAGTAGAGTCGTTAGTCAGAAAGTATTTTTAAGCATGAGTTTGTGATTTTAGGAGTTAAGAATGGATTTTGGTCTTTTTTGATGGGTTGATATGTTGGTTTACTACCTTTTGACTTAGACTTCTCATTGTTCTTCATTATTCGAATGGTATATATAGTTCTTTCAGAACCTCTATCCTGAAATTTGGTAGATAGGATTCAGATTATGCTGAGAATATTCAGGATAGTCAAGGACTTTTAGGGTACTCCTAATAGATTGAGTATTGTACTTTGATCCTAAGGTAAGCATTTCAGATAGTTGGGTTGGTGCACATCTACTTCAGTTCTACATTTGTTCGAATTTTATTATTTTTGTGTTGTTTTCATTCCTTGTGTACTTCTAGTAATTTCAGCTTCTTTGAGATCAATTCGCTAGGAACTGGTGTTACGGAAGGAATCGAGAAGTTCTTGGAGTTTGGAGGTAAGCTTGAGGTTTTCTTTGAATCTAGAGTTTTGTCTTGGCATTTGTTTGTCTTTTGGGTTGCCTGTGGGTCTGGTAAAGAATGTAGGCCTAGCATCCTTGTGCTTTCATGCATGAGACAGTATTTGTCCTTGACTTGCATGAACAAAATTCTTTTTAGTAGTGGATGTTGTAAAGACCCTCCAGGTTATTTCTTCCGTTCTCTAATCTTTTCGGTATTTAGAGCTTTTCTATAGCGACCCTAGGTCATTTATGACCTGCTGGCACTTGTAACTTAGTCACTTGGTCGTTCATTTGGATTTTGTGCATTTTTTTGTACTTAAAGGGTCAAATAACTTAAAAGTTAACTTTGGTAAAAGAATTATAAGTAAGCAGCCTTAAAATGGAAGTTTGATAATTTAATCAGCTCTAAAATTACTAAATTAGGTTGGAAGCATGGTTGACTCGTGTTCAAGATCTTTCCTGCGAGTTTAAATCATTTAGTATTTTGACTGTTGAAATGTATCCCAAGTCCGATTTCTATTAACATTCTTGAAAATCATGCTCAAATGTGAATTTTGTCTGTATAGTTAGCTCTGGAACATAGGTTATAATCTAGAATGACCTTTCATACATGTTCCAAGGCTTCCAGTGTCATTCCTATCCTTTCACTAGAATTTTTCTTAAAATGTTGCTTGGGTATAGGACCTAATTTCTAGCGAGATGACCTATGTTTGAAATTTTGACTGCATCATTGAGTTCAGAATGACAAATTTATTAGAGTAGCATAGTTTATTCGTGCACACAAGATTTTGAATGAATCTGGGCACCCCGCTGGAAGTTTTAGACTTGGTCTAAATTGTTGATGCATCAAAATATAGTGTAGCTCCTATGTGTTCACATTCATCAGCTCAACACAGCGTTCATGAAGGTACCCTTTATGTAGGCATAGAGTATGCGGTAGTACGTTTGAATGTACTATGTAGGATGCAATGCAACAAGAGATAGGCAACATAGTCAACATCAAATATCATAAGCAATGGACAGCATTATAACAATATGACGTGTATGAATGATACTTGAAGTAAAACATGTTTATATAGGACATATTACATGTGAAGGAAGAGACCATCATCATAGACCAAACAACTTAGTACTTGGAATCCAAGGTAGACCACCCCTTAAAAGTTATTGAGGAATCAACCCCTCAATTGGTTGATGGACTTGACCACCCTCCATCGAAAGTGATTGAGGTATCAACTCCTCAATTAGTTGATGGCTTACCAGCCCCATCTGAGGTGATTGAGGTATCAACCTATCAATTGGTTGACGGACATGACCACCCTCCACCGGAAGTGATTGAGGTATCAACCCCTCAATTGGTTGATGGCTTACCACCCCCATCCGAGGCGACTGACCCCTCAATTGGTTATAGTCAACTCACAACACTATGATGAATATCACAAACTCATCACATAAATACCATCCTTTCATCATCATAAAGTCATTTAATTTATACGTCAAGAATTAGGCATTCAACAACTCTAGATACATTAAACGGACATTTTATCAAATACTTGGTGGGTATGCAATGCTAGTACAAAACCATTGAATTTCAAGAGTGAAATCATGCAAGTAAACTTGAAGTAAATTAACCGACCAATACTAGGTAATATCATCATGCAATATAACATGAAAACCTTTTACCAAATCTGAAGATAGACCCAAGATTCATAGCTCAAAACATGCTCAAACAATCACACTTTTATGAAACCCCAACATAGTTGATAGTCAAATTCATAATAAGTAAGACCCATAAGTAAATCAACTTAGAAACATGCTATTTATGTAAAAAGGAAGCTTGGGAACCATGGTTGAAACCCGCATACCATAGCTTGGGAGATTCCTTGAGGAAGATTGGAATTCAGACTTGAAGCTTGAGTGAAATCCTTAAGATCCGGAATGAGGTTTGACACTTGAATTTTGAGTGAAGTATTTGTCTAAGTTCTTGATAGAGCATTGGGGAATGTCTTGTATGATATGAAGATGAAATATAACTAAGTATAGATATTTTCATATATGGGAAGACTTAGGCCCATGAGCCAAAGGCCTTGGACTGAATCAACAAAACTTGGAGAAAATAACACTGGTCCGCGATGAAGGCTCGTAGTGGTACCAACGCGGACTGCTACCGTTTTGCACAAACTTGGAAAAATAAATTTTTACTATGGTTGCTCTAAAATCGAGGTTAGACCCATCCCCCACTCAAATTTCACCCTGATCAAGAATATGAAGTCAAATTTTTGACATTACGCACGAATTTTGAGATATATGGAAATTACGAATTCGGGCACTTTCGGTGCACATGAATGCATGCAATGACATAAAGGGCTAATACATAAGATATGAAATCACATAGAAGACTTAGAATTAGTATCTTAGGCTTGAGTAGAATGGAAGAGATAGGGAAATCACTTTGGATGTCCGCTTTGGTGTTCCATGTAGCACTTTCGACTTGTTGATTCCTCCAAAAGACCTTGATGAAAGCCACATCCTTGTTCCTCAACCTTTTCACTTGTATACTCAAGATCACTACTAGAGCTTCTTCATAAGTCGAGTTTTATTCAACAACACCCACAACATCCAATAGGACAATAGCAATCCGATCAACAATACATTTCCTCAACATGGACACATGATAGACCAGATGAACCAAGTCCATTTCAATAGGCAATTCCAACTCATAGGCTACCTTACCGATCCTCCTCAACACCCTATAAGGACCCTATATCTTGGACTCAATTTACTCTTCTTACAAAAATGAACCACACCCTTCATGGGTGAGACCTTAAAATAGACCCAATCAAGAACTTTCAATTCAAGCTCTCTTCTCCTCACACGGCATAGGACTTTTGACGACTTTGCGCCGTTTTCAACCTCTCTCTAATATAACTTACCTTATCCATAGCCTCCATGACCAGATAAGGACCCTACAATGCCATTTCCCCTACCTCAAACCATCCAACAAGGGACCTATAACCTCTACCATAGAGAGGCTCAAAAGTAGCCATACCAATGCTAGAATGATAGTTATTATTGTAGGCAAACTCAATCAGTAGAAGACGATCATCCAAACTACCCTTAAACTCCAAAACACAAGCCATAAGAATATCCTCCAGAGTTTGGATAGTTCTTTCGGCTTGGCCATCCGTTTGAGGGTGAAAGGACGTACTAAGCTTAACCTTGGTACCACGACCACTTTGGAAGGACCTCCAAAAGTGTGAAGTGAATTAAGCACCACGATCCGATATGATGCACAAGGGAACCCCATGCAATCTAACGCACTCATGGACATCTCTAGACACCTTTTTTCCCCCATAATCAACATGATCTAGGCTACCCATAGGCACCCTACTCAAAGCATCCACCATAATATTAGCCTTACGAGGATGATAATGCACACTCATACATAATCCTTAAGAAGCTCTAACTGCAGTCATTGTCTGATATTGAGATCTTTTTGAGTGAACACATTGAAGGCTATTATGATCGGCAAACAGATCGACATGCACCCTATACAAATAATGAATCCAAATTTTGAAAGCAAAAACCACTGCGGCAAATTCTAGATCATAGGTAGGATAATTATTTTCATGTACCTTGAGCTATCCAAAAGCATAGGCTATCATTTTACCATTTTGCGTCAAGACAAAACCCAAACAAATCCAGGAGACATCAGAATACACAACAAATCCTTCCAACCCTTCCCGTAGAGACAAGATAGGAGAAGAAACAAGCTTATCGTTCAAGGTTTGGAAACCCATTTTATACTCATCGATCCACATAAACTTAGCCTTATTTTGGATCAACTTAGTGATGGGAGAAGCAGTACAAGTGAAACAACCCTAAAAAGTGCCTGAAATTATGTCGCAAAAGTGCACAAAATCATAATTTCATATATCTCAAAACTGGTGCATGATATCAAAAATCTGACTCCATATTCGTGATTAGGAGGCAAAATTGAGTGGGAAATGGGTCTCACCTTGATTATAGAGCAGTCGTATCAAAATTTTAAAATCACAAAATGCGATTTCCAAAGATGTTTCTGCGCCCCTGGTGCGACGCGTCAAGGGAGCGCCCCTGTGTATTTTTGTGTCAGTCTTTTTATCTCGGACCAAGGCTTTTGGGTCTTGGGCCCAAGTATATCCATGCATAAAAATGCCTATATTTACTGATATTTCACCTTCATATCGTACAAGACATTCCCCAATACTCTCTCAACACCTAGACAAATATTTTACTCAAAATTCAAGTGTCAAATCGCATTCTGGATCTTAAGGATTTCACTTAAGCTTCATGTTCTTATCTCAATCTTTATGAAGGAATTCTCCAAAGCTAAGGTATGTAGATTTCAACCATTGGGCTATTCCGTCCATGGTGCCTAGGCTTCCTTTTTACATAAATTTCATGTTTCTGAGTTGATTAAATTATGTGTCTTACTTACTATGAAATTGACTATGAACTATGTTGGGTTTTCATAAAAGTGTGAATGTTTGAGCACGTTTTGAGCTATAAATCTTGGATCTATCTTGAGATTTGATGAAGGGTTTTGATTTATATTGTATGATGGTAATACCTAGTTTTGGTGGGTTAATTTACTTCAAGATTACTTACATGATTTTACTCTTGAATTGCATGGATTTATACTAGCATTGCACACCCACCAAGTATTTGATAAAATGTCTAGTTAACGTATCTTGAGTTGTTGAAGGCCTAATGCTTGGCATATGAGTTAAGTGACTTTATGAAGATGAAAAGATGGTATTTATGTGAGTATTTCATGATATGTATCTATAGTGTTGTGAGTTGACCACAGCCAATTAAGGGGTTGATACCTCAGTCACCACAGATAGGGGTGGTAAGCCATCAACCAATTGAGGAGTTGATACCTCAATCACTTCCGGTGGAGGGTGGTCATGTTCATCAACGGATTGAGTGTTTGATAGCTCAATCGCCTTGGATGGGGGTGGTAAGCCATCAACCAACTGAGGAGTTGATACCACAATCATTTCCGATGGAGGGTGGTCACGTCCATCAACAAATTGAAGGGTTGATTCCTCAAACACTTCTAAGTGGTGGTCTACCTTGGATTCTATGCTCCTTTAAAAGGCCGAAATTTTAAATTCCATATATCCCAAAATTCATGCGCGATATCAAAAATCTGACTTCATATACTTATTCAGTGGGTCGAATTAGGGGGAAAGGGGTCTAACCCTAATTTTAAAGCAAACGATTAGCAATTTCAATTTTCATAATTTTCTTACCCAGAATAGATCTACGACACGCAGCTGTCGTGAACATGTGTTAATTTGACCTCCATGATATGTCCGCGTCGTGGACCAGATGCAAACCCGTGTATTTTGTTGCCACTGATTTCTATCTCGGTCCAAGGCTTTTGGGTCTTGGGCCCAAATGTTCCGAAACGTGTTTTTACCTACACTTAGCCTTATTACACCCTCATATCATCCTAAACATTCCCCAATACTCACTTAAACACTTAGCTATATTTTTATGCCTAAAATTCAAGTCCCAAACCATCATCCTGAGTAAGGTTTTCCTTTATGGTTCTTCTTCAAGCTTCAAGTCTCCATTTCTAATCTTCACCAAGTTCATCTTTAAGATGAGTTATTCAGGTTTTAGCCATTGGGTTCTTCCACCCATGGCTCCCTAATCTCCTTTTTACTCAATTAGCAATATTTAAAGTTGATTTTATATGTTGGTCTTGGATATTAAGAAATTTACTACACAGTGATTTGAGTTCATGAAAGTATGGTTGTTTAGCATGTTTTGAGCTCTAAATCTTGGATCTAATTTTGGATTTGATGAGGGGTTTTGATGTTAATGTCTTGGGGAAATTGCAAGGTATTGATTGATGGTTTTACAACAGATTTTCTTATGTGATTTCATCTATAAAATGCATAGTCTTTTACCCCTATTACACACTCCCCAAGTGTTTGATAAAATGTCCGGCTAAGGTTTCTTGTGGAATAAAAAGTCCAAAGCATAAGATGTGATATGATTGATGTTATGATGATGAAACGAGCTTATGTCTATGATAACTTCTATATAAAGTGTTGCATTAGACCATACCCATTCTGGGGGACTAAGAGTTGGGATAACTCAGGTAGTGGTTTGTACTCATCAACTGAGCAGGGGTTTGCACTCGTCAAACCCTATGAGGGGTTTGTACTTCATCGCCAGGGTGATAGGTGTGATTATCATCAACTATGTGAGGGGTTTGTACCACACCACTAGGGTGATGGGATGAGATCATCATCAACCGACCAAGGGTTTTATACTTTGGAAATGTTGTTTAGTCTATTCTTCACAAATAATATCCATATGAGCATGAGTTACTTAAGCATGTTTTACTTGAGCATTGAACATACATATCGTATTGTTATATGATATCTATAACCTATTGTTATGCATTTTGATTATGATGCCTACCACTTGTTGCATTGCATCCTACATATTTAGTACATTCAAATATACTAATGCATATTCTTTCCTACGTGATATCACTATGTAGGAACCGTGCCCAAGTTGATCATCCTCCTCCTCCATGTGGCTAGTCGGTGCTATTCAAGAAAAGTTGGTGAATCCTCCATTTCGGGGATCTTGGTCTATGTTCTATTATCTTGTGTTGAGACATTTTACTTTATGTTCTATTTGACTATGTGGGTTAGCCCGATTACTTTGCCTTGGCCCCCACTCTTATCTATGTATTAGAGGTCTTAATTGGACATACGTGTATCTATGATATAAGTTTGACTCTTGTCTCTTGGTTGTGATGTTTTGCAAGCTATCCCTTAGCCTCTTCACCCCATTCTTACGTTATGTCTTTTACAAGCTTCCGCATCTAATGAAGTGTAATGATAAGTTAAGAGGCTTGTTTGGGATCCCTTCGTGTTCCCCATTTGGCATGTCACATCTAGGCCCTAGTCTTGGGTCATGACAAACTTGGTATTAAAGCATTAGGTTCATAGATCCACAGAGTCCAACACACCACATCAATTAGAGTCCTATTCATGGTTGTGAGGCACACCATGACTATGAATAGGAGGCTATGAGGTGTCTTAGGAAATGCTTCTCTACTTCATGTCCTAAGTCATGCTATATAGTTGTGGTAACTTTTCCCATCTAATGCTTGTCATTTGCTATGCTAGATAATGCTGAACACTACATGAAGACGGGCCCAAACTCCCGAAGAGCAACCTACTAATGTTGAGCTCTGGGATGCTCTTACTATGCTTGCCCAAGTGGTGGCCAATCAAGTCAACCAAGGGGTCCAAACCCCTCATTCTACTACCTTGGGAGCAAGGGTAAGAGACTTCCTGAGGATGAATCCTCTGGTTTTCCATGGGTTGAAGGTAGATGAAGATCCACAAGAGTTCATTGATGAGGTCTACAAAATTTTTGAATATTATGGGTGTTGGACCGAATGAAAAGGTAGAGTTGGCGACGCACCAACTCAAAGGAGTAGCTCAAATATGGTATGATCGATAGAAGAGTGAGAAGGGGGTTGTAATGTGGTTCTTTGGGAGGAGTTCAAATTGGCCTTCCTCAATCAGTTTTCCATCTTGATCTTAGGGAAGGAAAGTTGGTAGAGTTTATGAACTTGAAACAAGGTGCTATGAGTGTGAGGGAGTGTTCCCTCAAATTTAATCAACTTTCAAAGCATGCTACTCACTAGGTGGCCAATTCTAGATCAAGGGTGAATAAATTTGTGATGGGGGTCTTAGACATGGTGAGTGAAGAATGCCGGTCTGCCTTACTAATTAGTGACATGGGCTTGTCTCGATTGATGACATATGTCGTGCAAATGGAGGAGGAATGGTTGAGGAAGAGGAGGGTTCATGAGTCTAAGAGGGTCTGTTTTGAGGGTAAGTTCTAAAAGGGTGCTAGATTTTGTCAAGGCCAAGGGCCTTCTCATACTACTAATAGAGTGTTTGCTAATAAATTCTCTAGTCTACAAGGTGTTGGTGGTGTGGCTCTTATTGATGTGTGTCTTATGTGGAAGGAATCGTAGAGGCCCACATTTGAAGGATTCTAATGCATGTTTCGGTTGTGGGAAGCTTTGTCTCAAGAAGGTAGATTGACCAAGAAACCTTTGCAAATTTTGGGGTGCAAATACGGTTCCATTGAGTGGAGCTAGTCCTCAAGGTTGTGCCCCAAGGAACAATAGGTTTTATACTCTACATGGAAGGCAAGGGATTAGTAAGGTCCCCGATGTTGTTATAGGTATATTGAAAACCTTTGACTTTGATGTGTATGCTTTGATTGATCAGGGTGCCACTCTTTCCTTTGTTACCCCTCTTGTTGCTAAAAAATTCCATGTTGTCTCCAAGTTATTGGATGAGTCATATGAAGTGTCTACTCCTATTGGTGTCTCTATTGTTGTTAGGAAAGTTTATATGAGTTGTCCTATTGTATTTTGCATAAGTTATTGCCTTGTGACCTTGTTGAATTAGACATGGTAGTTTTTGATGTCGTACTTGGGATGGATTGGTTACATGCCTAGAATGCTTCTGTTGATTCTAGAACCCGTAGGGTCAATTTTTAATTCCCAATGTATCCGTCCTTGAATGGGAAAGTCAAGATGTGGTGTTTTGGTGTGTATTGGAAAATGATTAGGATGACATAAGAGTGAAGTCTGGCTAAGTATAGATAAAAATACATTAGAGAATACTTGGGCCTAACACTTAGAATATTTTGGACAAACTAAAAAAACCAGGCACCATTGTAACACAGAGGCACATCAAGGAAGCGATGCGGATTCGTCTCTAGAAATTGCATTCTTGAAATTCTCTAATTACTAAATCTTTGCTCTTAAATTGGGGTTCAACCCTTCACCCCCTAATTTGGACCCTTGAACAAGAATATGAAGTTGGATTTTCGAAATAACAAACGGATATTGAAATATATGAAAATTAAATATTTTGGGTATTTTGAGGTACGTTTTTGGGCACTGCTTGGGGTTGTTACAATATCTCCCCCTAGGGAATATTCATTCCTGAATGTACGAGAGACGTACAAGACAATAGTGATCATCAAAAAATTAGCCCCAACAACAATGCAACATAACATGTAAATCACCATTTTCAAATTCGCAACATAAGTGTAGAATCATCATAAGTTTGCCAACTTAAACATGAATGCATACAAATGACATAGTCGCTGAAATATGACACTTTAAATCACGTAGGGGACTTAGTACCTTAGGCTTGAGTGAAGTGGATAAGATAAGGGTAGTACTTTTATATGTCTACTTCGGCCTCCCATGTAGCACTTTCGACTTGTTGGTTAATCCAATGGACCTTAACGGATGCCACCTCTTTGTTCCTTATTCTCTTTACTTGCCTATCCAAGATATGAACCGGAACCTCCTCATAAGTCAGGTTATCCTCCATAGCACCCACAAGATCCAGAGGCACAATGGCATTAAGATCACCAACAGATTTTCTCACCATAGAGACATTGAACACTGGGTGAACCCAAATTCATTTCACTAAGAAACTTCAAATCATAAGGTACCTTTCCAAACCTCTCTATCACCTCAAAAGGACCAACATACCTTGGAATCAACTTCCCCTTTTTACCAAAACGGACCACACCTTTCATTGGAGAAACCTTCGAATAGACCCAATCATCCACTTGGAATTCAAGGTCTTTCCTTCTTATATTGGCATAGGATTTTTAACGACTTTGAGTTGTTTTCAACCTTTCCCTAGTCATGCTAACCTTATCAAGAGCCTCCATAACCAGATATGGCCCCAATAAAGACACCTTTACAACCTTAAACCAACCAATCGGTGGTCCGCACCATCTCCCATAGAGAGCCTCGAATGGAGCCATACCGATGCTAGATTGATATCTATTGTTGTAGAAAAACTCAATCAACAGAAGGTGATCACCCAAACTAACTTTAATCTCTAATACACAAGCCCTAAGCATATCCTCAAGTGTTTGAATGGTTCTTTTAGCTTGGTCATCCGTTTGAGGGTGAAAGGTCGTACTAATGTGAACTTTGGTACTAAGACCCCTTTTGAAAGGCCTCCAAAAGTGCTAAGTGAATTGTGCACCATGATCAGATACAATGGACAAAAGAACCCCACGTAACCTCAATAACTCATGGATGTGCAACCTTGCATGCTCTTCCCCCCATATGTAGTATTAACTAGTAGAAAGTGAGCCTATTTTTTCATCCTATCAACCACAACCCAAATGGAATCAAAACCTTTTCTAGTCTTGGGCAGCCCAACCAAAATATGCATATTAATTAACTCCCATTTCTAAGTGGGAATCTCTATGTCTTAGGTCGGGTCACCCAGACTTTGGTGTTTGGGTTTGACTTGTTGACAACTATGGTAACCGAAAACAAATTTGGCAATGTCCCTCTTCATGCCTATCTACCAATACACATCCCTCAACTCTGTATACATTTTGGTGGAACCGAGGTAGATAGAGTAAAAAGAATTATGGGCCTCATCAAGAATATTCTCCCTCAAACCATCAACACAAGGCACACACAACTGACCTTAGTATCTAAGGGCCCCCATCTCCCCCTTGGGAGTAAACCTCTATTTTGCGCTCTTTCAATAAGTCCTTCAATTTAAGCAAGGAGGAATCTGAATCTTGTTTTGATATCACCTCATTAACCAAAGAAGATTTGGAATTGTCAACAACAACAACACTATTACCCACATCTTCCAACCTAACCCCTAATCTAGCCAATCTATGCACCTTCCTAGCCATCTATCTATCACTATCGTCCACATGAGCTAGGATACCCATAGACACCCGACTCAAAGCATCTGTGACAACATTTTCCTTACGCAGATGGTAACGCACATTCATGTCATAGTCGTTAAGAAGTTCTAGATATCTTCTTTGTCTCAAGTTGAGATCTTTTTGAGTAAAGACATATCAGAGGCTCTTATGAATGGTGAAGACATCAGCATGCACCATATGCAAATAATGACGCCAAATCTTTAATGCAAACACAACGACGGATAGCTCTAGATACGGGTAGGGTAATTCCTTTCATGCACTTTGAGTTGCCTAGAAGCATCGGCTATGACCTCACCATTTTGCATTTGCGCACAACCCAAACCAACTCTGGATACATCAAAATAAACAACAACACCCTCAAGCCTATCCGATAATAACAATATAAGAGCGAACACAACTCTATCCTTGAATGTCTGAAAGCTTCACTTACATTTATCGGTCCATACAAACTTAACCTTCTTTTGAGTCAATTTGGTCATGGGGAAAGCAATGGAGGAGAACCGATTCATAAATCTTTTATAGTAACCCGCAAGGCCTAAGAGGCTCCTAATATCCGACGGGGTCAATGGTCTAGGCCAATTCCTAATCACATTTGTTTTCTTATCATCCACTTTTATACCATCCCCCAACACCACATGACCCAAGAATACAACCTCCTTTAACAAAAAGTCACACTTACCATATTTGGCATACAATTTCTCCTCCCTCAATCTTTGCAACATAACCCTCAAATGCCCCATATGATTCTCCCAACTATGGGAATAGATCAAATTTCATCAATGAAGACCACAAAAAAGGACTCAAGGTAGGGTTTGAAGACCCTATAATTTAGGTCCAGGTAGATGGCCGGTGCATTCGTCAACCCAAAAGACATCACCGCAAATTCATAATGTCCATACCTAGTGCAGAAGGCCATCTTGGGAATATCACACTCCCTCAAGCTCACCTAATGATACCCGGAACGACGATCAATCTTAGAGAAAAAGCTAGCCCCTTGTAATTGGTCAAACAAGTCATCAATTCTTGGAAGAGGATATCTATTCTTTATAGTGACCCTATTGTGTTGCTAGTAGTCAATGCACATTCTAAGTGACCCATCCTTCTTTTTCACACACAACACTAAGGAAGTGATTGACTAGGTCTAACAAATTCTTTTGCCAACAAATTTTTCAATTGTTCCTTTAACTCCTTCAACTCCATCGTAGCTATGCGTTAAGGCGGAATGGAGACAGGTTAACTATTAGGAAGGAGATCTATGCAAAAATCTATCTCCCTTTCGGGAGTGACACCGGGAAGGTCATTTGGGAAGACATCAAGAAACTCATTTAGAATCGGAACTGACTCTATGCAAGGGACTTTGGACTCCATATCTTCACCCTCACAAGATGATACAACCAACCCCTAGAAATCAACTTATGGGCTTTAATGTATGAAATGAATCTACCCTTGACCACCACATCTTGACTTTCCCACTCAAGGACCGGTTCATTAGGAAATTGAAACATGACCCTATGGGTCCTATAATCAATATAAGCATAGTAGGTATGCAACCACTCCATCCCAAGTATTACATCAAAATCTACCATGTCTAATTCAACAAGATCACAAGGCAACAACTTATGAAAAATTCAAATAGGACAACTCCTATAAACGTTTCTACCAACAAAGGAGGAACCAATTGAAATAGACACTTGATATGACACATGCAACAACTCGGGGATAACATGAAACTTTTTAGCAACAAGAGGGGTAAAAAAGGAAATAGTGGCACCCGGATCAATCAAGCATAAACATCAAAATAAAAAATTTTCAACACACCAATAATAACATCAGGGACCTCACCAGCCCCTCGCCTTTCATGTAGAGCATAAAATCGGTTGTACCTTGGGGAACGACTTTGAGGACCACCTCTCCCTAATCAAACTGTATTAGCACCCCGGACATTGCCACGATTTCTTTGACAATTTACGTTCTTGTGACAAAGCTCCCCACATTTATAACATGCGTTAGAACGCTTCAAACATGAACCTCCATGGCTCCTTCAACATTTAGGGAACACGTCAATGGGAGCCACCCTACCAACAACTTGAGGCCTAGGGAAATCATTGGCAAACCTCCTATTAGTAGCATTAAGAGGCCTTTGGCCTTGAGAAATTTAGTACGCTTTTGGAATTTACCCTCAAATCGATCCCTCTTGGCCTCATGGCCCCTTCTCTTCCTCAATTTCTCCTCTTTCATTTTCTTAGCATAAGTCATCAACCAAGACAAGTCCATGTCACCAATTAGTATGACGGATTGGCATTCTTCACTTACCAAGTTGGAGACCCCCATCACGAACTTCTTCATCCTAGATCTAGGATCAGCCACCAAATGAGGAGCATACTTTAAAAGTTATTAAACTTCAGGGCATACTCCCTCATACTCATAACACCTTGTTTCAAGTTCATAAACTCTACCAACTTTGCTTTCCTAAGCTCAAGAGAGAAAAACCGATTAAGGAAAGTGAATTTGAACTCCTCCCAAAGCACTACATTACTAACCCCTTTTGACCCTTCCATTGATCCTACCATATTTGAGCTACCCCTTTGAGTTAGTACGCCACCAACTCCGCCTAATCATTTGTCCCAACACCTATGATGTTCCACATATTGTAGACCTCATCAAAGAACTCTTGTAGATCTTCATCCACCTTTGACCCATAGAAAATTGGAGGATTCATCCTCATGAAGTCACTTACCCTAGCGCTCGGGGTAGTATCATGAGGGACTTGGGCCCCTTGATTGACTTGGTTAGCCACCACTTAGGCAAGCATAATGAGAGCATCCCAGAGCTCACCATTGGTAGGTTGATCCATGGGAGTTTGGGCACTTTATCCTCTAGTGTTTCACATGATCTAGCACAGCGAAGAACAATCGTTAAGGGGAAAAACTCGCAATAACTCTATAGCACGACGTAGAACTTGAAGAAGGGAAACATTTCCTAAAATGTCTCATACTCTCCTACTCAGAGTCATGGCACGCTTCAAAACCATGAATACGACTCTAATCAATGTGATGGGCTGAACTCTGATGATCTATCAATCTAGTGCTCTGATACAAAGTTTGTCACAACCAAAGCCTAGGGCATAGACATGACATGGCGAATATAGAACACAAAGGGACCTCAAACAAGCCTCTTAACTTGTCATTACACATCATTGGCTGCGAAAACATATAAAACATCAAAAAACAAGAATAGGGTGAGGGGTAAAGGAAAAACTTGCGTAATTACATAATCAAGAGACAAGTGTCAAGCTCATTTCATAAATTTATAACATGTAGAACAACCACCTCTACTATATAGATAAGAGTGGGGGCCAAGACAAAGCAATGGAGCTCACCCTCATAGTCAAATAGAACATAAAGAAGATTGTCTCAATACATAATAAGAGATAGTATAGACTAAGGTCCCCGAAGTGGAGGACTCACCAACTAGCTTGAATAGCACCGAACTAGTCACGTGGAGGAGGATGATCAACCTGGGCTCCGGTTCCTACATAGTGATATCATGTAGGCAAGAGTATGTATTAGTGGGTTTGAATGTACTAAGTATGTAAGATGCAACACAACAATAGATAGACATCATAATCAAAATGCAAAGCATTAAGCAATAGGCATAATATAACAATATGGTATGTATGATCAATGCTTAAGTAAAACATGCTTAAGTAACTCATGCTCATATGGGATATCCTACGTGTAGAAAATATCAAGCTAGGTATTCAAGGTACAAACCCCTTGCTGCTTGTGTGGCATAAACCTCTCGCATAGTTGATGAGTACAAACTCCCAACATGGTTACCCGACTCTTACTCCCCCGGATCGGGTATGGTCTAATGTAACACTTTATATAGCGTGTATCATATACATTAGCTCATTTATTCATTATATAGTCATTCATATCATATCTCATGCTTAGGACCTTCAACTCTTCAAGAAACCACATCCAAACATTTTGTCAAATACTTAGAGGGTGTCCAAGTTGATATAAGGGTGAAATTTGGCTAAATATATATAAATACTTGTTAGGGAACACTTAGGACAAACACTTAGAATATTTTGGACCAACTAAAAATAACAGGAACCATTTTAACACTGAGGTGCCTTGCGGAAGCGTCGTGGATTCCTCTCTGGATATTGTGTTCTTGAAATTTCGTAATTTCTAAATCTTTGCTCTGAAATCAGGGTTAGACCTTTCTCCCCCTAAGTTGGACCCCCTAAACAAGAATATGAAGTCGGATTTTCGAAATAACAAATGGATTATGAGATATATGAAAATTAAAAATTCCGTGCAATCTAAAGCATGTTATTGGGCAATTTTTGGGGTCGTTACATTTTTTTTTACTCCCAAAATTCAAGTCCCAAACCCTCATCCTAAGCTAAGGTTTTCCTTCATGGTTCTTCTTCAAGCTTCAAGTCTCCATCTCCAATCTTTACCAAGTTCATCTCTAAGCTAAGATATGTAGGTTTTAGCCATTGGGTTCTTCCACCCATTGTGCCCTAATCTCCTTTTTACTCAATTTACATGATTTAACGTTAATTTTACAAGGTGGGTGTTGGATATTAAGAAATTTACTGCACAGTGATCTGAGTTCATGAAAGTATGGTTGTTTAGCATGTTGTCACCTCTAAATCTTGGATCTAATATTGGATTTGATGAGGGTTTTGATGTGAATGTTTTGGGGTGTTGCAAGGTGTTGATTTGATGGTTTAACAATAGATTTTCTTGAATTATTTCATCACAAAATTGCATTGTCTTTTACCCCTATTACACACTCTCTAAGTGTTTGATAAAATGTCCGGCTAGGGTTTCTTGTGGAATTGAAGCTCCAAAGCATGACATATGATATGATTGATATTAGGATGATGAAAAGAGTTTATGTATATAATAAATTCTATATAATGTGTGGCCTTAGACAATAGTCAATCCGAAAGACTAAGAGCCTGGATAGCCGAGGTGGGGGTTTTTACTCATCAACCGAGGTGAGGTTTTGTACTCATCAACCGAGGTGGGGTTTGTACCCATCGAAGCATGTGACAGGTTTGTACTTCACTGGAAGGGGTGAGAAGGAGTGATTATCATCAACCATATGAGGGTTTGTACCACACCACCAGGTTGATGGGGTGAGATCATCATCAACAGACCAAGGGTTTATACGTTGGAAATCTAGTTTGTATGTTTTTCACAAATGATATCCTATATGAGTATAAGTCACTTAAGCATTTTTACTTGAGCATTGAGCACACATGACATGTCGTTATATGATGTCTATTGCCTATTATTATGTATTTTGATTATGATGTCTATCTCTTCTTGCATTGCATCATATATACTTAATGCATTCAAACGTACTAATGCATACTCTTGCCTACATGATATCACTATGTAGGAACCGGTGCCCAAGTTGATCATCTCCTCCTCTATGTGGCTAGTCAGTGCTATTCAAACAAAGCATTGAGGGCTTAGTACCTCATAAACCACATCGAAGGGTTTATACACTGGTCCCTTGCTCGGGGGAGGGGAGACGGCAGTTGGCCCGGGTAACCATATTGAGAGCTTGGTACCTCATCAACCATTTTAAGGGTTTTGTACCTCATTCGCCTCTCCAAAGAGGTGGTAGGCCTTAGATATTCTATATGGATGGTCACTTGCTACATATGCATTATGTTCTAAATAAGCATGATTTTACTTCAAGCATCATTCATAAATGACATATTGTTAGTATGTCATTCATTGCTTATGATGACGTATTTTGCCTATGATGCCAATCTCTTGTTGCATTGCATCCTACATACTTAGTACATTCAAACGTACTAACGCATACTCTGTGCCTACATAATATCACCATGCAGGAACTGGAGCTCCTAGTGATTCTCCTCGTGGCTACATGGATTGTTCGAGTTAACTTATGGTGAGTCCTCAAGTCCAGGGATAATATCTATCTTCTCTCAAGCTTATGTTTAGATTATGTCTTGTATGTTTGGGTTACCTATTGCCATTATTATGAGGGTGAGCCCGATTACTTATCTTGGCCCCCACTAAGTATCTGAGGTCTAGAGGTACTGTTGGACAAGATATGTATTATACTATAAGCTTTGACTCTCTCTTGACTCTTATTGTTTATGATATGAAAGTTGTTCCATCCCCAATTACCCCTATTTACTTTCTCTTGTTGATTGTTTTCTTGCTTTTGCGACCAAGGATGTGTAATGAAATGTTAAGAGGCTTTTTTGGGGTACCTTCAGGTTCCCCATGCGCCGTGTCACGTCTAGGCCCTAGGCTTGGTCATGAAAAACTTGGTATCATAGCATTAGGTTGTTAGATAATCAGAGATTAACAAAGTACATCGATTAGAGTCCTATTTATGGTTGTGAAACATGCCACGACTATGAACGAGAGGCTCTGACGCATTCTAGGAAATGTTTCTCTTCATCATGATCTATGTCATGTGATAGAGTTAGATCCCCTAAGGTTTATTGCTAATCCCTAACCGTTACATTTCAGGATAAGTCTCGATCTACTCAGGATGGTGATGTAATTAATGTGGAGATTCGCAATCCTCTATAGGAAGTGGCCAAAGCGGCATCAAAATTGGCAACTCACCTCAATCAACAAGCGGGTGCTCCCAAGACTTCAGAAGGTAACAGGAGAGGTAAGGAGGCCAAGAGGGCCCGTGGTGAAGGGATGTACCAAAGTCCCAAATGTAGAGGTGTTGGTGGTGTGGTGCTTTATGATAGGTGCCCAAAATGTGGTAGACGCCATGATGACCCGCGCTTGAAGAAAATCAATGCTTGTTATGGTTTTGAAGAGGAGGGTCACAAGATAATAGATTGCCCTCATAAACTCAACAGGGATAAAAGAGGTGATGGTGGAATGACTAATCCCAAGTGCCCTACGTATAGGAAGAACCATAGAGGCCCATTTCGGAGGCATTCTAGTGCTTGTTTTGGATGAAGTGAAGTAGGTCACACGCTAGTTGATTGTCTGTGTGCTCGAAGGAGTAAGGGTGGTCGACCTTTAGCTCAAGGTGGTCATGTTGATCAAGTGACTCAAGAAGGAGATGAGGTGCCCGATGTTGCTACTAGTATGTTGAAATTTCCTTTGGCTTTGATGTGTTTGCATTGATGGGACCGGGTCCAACTATCTCTTTCATTATTCTTTTGGTTGCTAGTGGGTTTCATGTGTGTTCTGAACCCTCTTTAGTTGTCTATCTCATTGGTGATCTTATTGTTGTTTGAGGGTTCACAGGTGTTGTTTCGTGATTATATTGTATTAGGTCTTGCCTTGTGACTTGTTGGGTTGATGTGTTGGATTTAAATGTCATACTTGGGTGGATTAGTTGCATGAGCTGTGGTATCTCCTTTGATTGTAGGGCCCGTAGAGTTAGAATTCAATTCCTTAATGAACCTATCTTTGAGTGGGGGCTTGTAATATGGTTGTGAAGGGGTAAGTCTATTTCTTGTCTTAAGGCAGAATTGATCTCTAAGGGTTACATTTGTCACCTTGTAAGAGTTAGGGGTGTTGAACCCATGTTATTTCTATTAAGATGAGTCCGGTGATTAATGGGTTAGTGAAAGCCTTCCCGATACTTTGAATTTGGTGTAGTTCCCTTTTGGTTTGACCTATGTCAGGTTATGTCTATAGGTCTCATGAATGGGGTCTTTAGTCCCTACCTTGTTATGCTTGTGGTGGTCTATGATGATGAAGTTTTGATTATTTAGAGCTTGTGAACCATTTGGGGGTATTGTTACAAATCTTGTGGTAAGAAGATTTTTATGCTAAGTATGTGAAGTGTGAAATGTGGTTAAACTAGGTTACCTCCATAGGACATGTGGTGCCAGAGGATGGTATTAGGGTTGATCCTAAGGAGACATATGTTATTAGAAACTGCTCTAGACCATTGACCCCCATCGGACATTAGGAGCTTTTTGGGCTTAGCGGGTTGCTACCAAAGGTCCGTGAATGAGTTCTCTTCTATGGATTCTCCTATGACTAAGTTGACCCAAAAGAAGGCTAACTTTTTGTGACTGATGAGTGTGAAGGGAGTTCCCAAGCCTTGAAGAATAAGAATATCTCCGCTTCTATCTTGTTCTTACTGTATGGGTTAGAAGGGTTTGTTGTGTATTTTGATGTCTCCGGGATAGGTTTGGGTTATGTGTTGATGAATGATTGTTAAGTGAAAGCCTGTGCTTTTAACTAATTTGAGATGCATGAGAAGGGTTATCCTATCTATGATTTTGATTTGGCCGCTATTGTATTTGCTTTGAATTTAGCATCACTAGTTGTATGGGGTCATGTTGATGTACTTACCGTTCACTAGTGTCTCCAATACATTTTCACCCAAAGGATCTTAGCTTGAGACAAATGAGGTGGTTAGAACTTATTAAGGATTATTGTGTGAATGTGCATTATCGTTCCGGTAGGGATTATGTTGTGGCGGATGTTTTGAGTAGGGTATATATGGGTAGCCTTGCACATGTTGATGTGGTGTTGTTGTTGTTGATGGTTCTAAATCTTTCTTGGTTGATAAGGTAAGAACAAAGTAAGCTCTTGATCCCTCCTTGTTAGAATTAAAGGCCTTGGTGAAAAAGGACAAGGTGGAGGTTTTCTCCCAAGGGGGATATGATGCCCATAGGTACCAAGGTAGGTTGTGTAAGCCTTGTATTGATGATTTGAGGGAGAAAATCCTTTATGAGGTCCATAATTCTTCTCATTCTAGTTACCTTGATTCGATCAATAAAATAAGGATTTGAGAGAGGTGGATTGGTAGAGAGGCATGAAGAAGGGCATTGTCAAATTTGTATCCGGTTGTCATAATTGTCAACAGGTCAAAGTTGAGTACCAAACGTCAGGTAGCCTAACCCATGATATAGAGATTCCTTCTTGGAGGTAGGAGAAAATTTACATAGATCTTGTGGTTGGATTTCCCAAGACTAGGAAGGTATTTGATTCTATTTGGGGTGTGGCTGATAGGGTGACAAATTGACTCACTTTTTACCGATTAGACTATTTATGGTGTCGAATAGTATGCTAAATTGAAGATTCATTAGTTAGTGAGATTGCATGGGGTTCCCTTGTCTATTATAACGGATCGTGGTGCTCAATTAAATTCACTTTTTGGAGGTCCTTCCAAAAGGGCCTTGGTACAAGAGTTAAACTTAGTACGACTTTGTGCCCTCAAACGAATGGCCAAGCTGAAAGGACTATCCAAGCCCTTGACGATATGCTTAGGGATTTTGTGCTGGATCTTAAGAGTAGTTGGGATGATCATCTTCCATTTATTGGATTTTCCTATAACGAAAGATATAATTCTAGCATTCACATGGCTCCTTTTGATGCTTTATTCGGTAGACGTTGTAGATCATTGGTTGAGTCATTTGAAGTGGGAGAGATGGTTTTGTCCGGTACGGATTTAGTTGTGGATGCTGTGCAGAAATTAAGGTTTTGATTTTGGAAGGTCGAAACAGCCCAAAGTCATCAAAAGGCCTATGCCAATATGAGGAGGAGTATGCTTGAATTCAAGGTTAGTGATTGGATCTATTTGGAGGTTTCACTCATACAAGGAGTGGTTGTCTTGGTAAAGAGGGAGTCGAGTTCATTATTCATGAGTCCTCAAAGAGCGTTGAGGGATATTAGCGAGGTTTCATATGAGGGGGAAGAGACTTCAGGTAGGGATGTGGTTCGTCCGGTTCTTCACGATTCTATGATTGAATATGTGCATTGGTGATTCAAACTGTTATAGGGCTCTTGAGGTTATGGACATTGTGGAGGATAAGTTAACTTAGGAGAAGGTCTGGTGGACAAGTTGGGTGATATGAGTAAAGGTTGATTGATAAGGATGTAGTTTTCATAAAGGCCCTTCGTAAGGGTCATTAAGACGATAGTTTCTATCGAGGAGCCAGAGCGGGCATGGAAAAGCGATATCTGTACCTCTTTCATTCTATTCAAGCTTATGATATCACGTCAAACCCATTTTTATAATTATCCTTGTCTTGTATGTTTCTTTGACATTCGAGGATGAATGTTTCCAAGGGGGAGATATTGAAACGACCCAAAAGTGCCCGAAAATGTACCTCCAAAATGCCTGGAACCGTAATTTCCATATATCTCAAAATCTATGCGTTATTTCAAAAATCCAACTTCATTTTCTTGCTCAGGGGGTCAAATTGAGTGGGAAAAGTGTGTAACCCCAATTATAGAGCGAATGATTCTCCATTTCAAATTTCAAAATGTCAAATTCCAGTGAGGAATCTGCATTAAAGGCGCGACACGCCTCAGTACATTTTCTGTCCAGTTTTTCAAGTTTGGACCAACACTCTTGGGTCTTGGGCCTAAGCCTTCCCATGCATGAAAATACCTATACTTAGTCTTATTTCATATTCATATCATCCAAGACATTCCCAAATACTCTCCCAAACACTTAGAAAATATTTCATCTCCTAAATTCAAGTCTCAAAACTTATCCGGATCTAAGGATTTCCCCTCCAGCCTAAAGTCTCCATCTCCAATCTTATTGAAGGATTCTCCAAAAGCTAAGTTATGTGGGTTTCTTTAATGGGATCCTTTCACCCATGATACCCAAGGTCACTATTAATCAAAATTTCATGATTTAAAGTTGATTTATTCATGGGTCTTACTTATTGTGAAATTCACCGCACACTATGTTTGGATTTATGAAATTGTGACTATTTTATGATGTTTCGGGCTATGAATCTAAGATCTATTGTGAGATTTTATGAAGGTTTTTGATGTATAATGCTTGACGCTATTACCAAGCATCAATTGATGGTTTTACATTGGATTTTCAAGGATGATATCATTCTTGAATTGCATGTTTTTATGCCAACACTACACCTGCCAAGTATTTGATAAAATGTCCGGTTATGTTTTCTTGAGGAATTGAAGGCCCAATGTATGTCTTATGAGTTGAATGACTATATGATGATGAAAATATGATGAAATGAGTGTATGTACACGGTATCTCTATAAAGTATTGTGAGTTGTCCAAGCCTAGATTGGAGGGTTGTAGGCCCGGGTAACCACATCGAGGGGTTGGTACCTTGGTTGCCTAGTACGGTGGTTTGTGGGCTCGTATAACCATATTGAGGGGTTTGTACATAATTAACCACATCGAGGGGTTTGTACCTTGGACCCTAGATCGGGGGGTAGTAAGCCCGAGTAACCATATTGAGCGGTTGTACCTCACTAACCACATTGAGGGGTTTGTACCTTGGTCCCTAGCTTGGTGGGCAGTAGGCTCGGGTAACCATAATGAGGAGTTTTTACCTCATTAACTATTTTGTGGGGTTTGTACCCCATTCCCTCTCCAAAGAGGTGGTAGACCTTCAAAATTCTATATTGATGGTTACTTGCTACACATGTATTATGCTCTAAATGAGCATGATTTACTTCAAGTATCATTCATACATGTCATATTGTTAGTGTGCTATTCATTACTTCTGATTATGCATTTTTCCTATGATGCCTATCTCTTTTTGCATTCATCCTACATACTTAGTACATTCAAACATACTAATGCATATATTATGCCTACATGATATCACCATGTAGGAACTAGAGCTCCTATTGATTCTCCTTGCAGATAGACGGATTGATCAAGTTGGCTTATGGTAAATCCTTAAGTTCGAGGATAATATCTATCTTCTCTCAAGCTTATGTTTAGATTATATCTTGTATGTTTGGGTTACCTATTGCCATTACTATGAGGGTGAGCCCGATTTCTTATCTTTTCCCCTGCGAAGTATCTAAGGTTTAGAGGTGTTATTGGACATGATATGTATTATTCTATGAGCTTTGACTCTCTTGACTTTAATTGTTTATGATATAAAAATTACCCTTAGCCCCGATTATCCCTATTTACTATGTCTTGTTGATTGTTTTCTTGCTTCCGCAACCAAGGATGTGTAATGATGTGTTAAGAGGCTTGCATGGGGTCCCTTCGCATATCACGTCTAAGACCTAGGCTTGGGTCGTGACAAGAACCATTAAAAACCTAGTACTTTGATACAAGTTATTGAAGATCCAAGCCTAGGGTCTAGATGTGACACGGCGAATAGGGAACCCGAAGGATCCCCAAGCAAGCCTCTTAATATATCATTACACATCCTTGATCACGAAAGCAATTAAATAACAATAAAAGAATAGAAATAAGGGCAAATGGACTAAGTATCCTGAAATATCAAAAGCGTCAAAGAGAACCAAATACAGTAAAGGAAAGAGAATCTTTATACATAGCACAAGATCAAAGACATTGTCCCCAAAGTTGAAGACTCACCAACTTGCTTTGTAGAGATTGTACTAGCCACGGGGAGGATGAGGATGATCGTAGGGAGCTCCGATTCCTACATGGTAACATCATGTAGGCATAGAATATGCGTTAGTACATTTGAATGTACTAAGTATGTAGAATGCAATACAACAAGAGATAGGCAACATAGTCAAAATGCAATATCATAAGTAATAGATAGCATAATAACAATATGACATGTATGAATGATATTTGAAGTAAAACATGCTTATATAGGACATATTTCATGTGAAGGAAGAGACCATCATCACAGACTAACCAACTAAGAGACACTACACCTAGGAATGAACAAACTTGGAATCCAAGGTAGACAACCACTTAGAAGTGATTAAGGAATCAACCCCTTAATTGGTTGATGGATATGACCACCCTCCATTGGAAGTGATTGAGGTATCAACCCCCCAATTAGTTGATGGCTTACCAACCCCATCTAAGGCAATTGAGGTACCAACCCCTTAATTGGTTGACGGACATGACCACCCTCTATCGAAAGTGATTGACATATCAACCCTTAATTGGTTGATGGCTTACCACCCCCATCTGACGCAATTGAGGTATTAACCCATCGAATGGTTATGGTCAACTCACAATAGTATAGATACATATCATGAAATCATCACATAGACATCATCCTTTCATCATCATAAAGTCACTTAACTCATATGCCAAGCATTAGGCCTTCAACAACCCAGGATACATTAACCGGACATTTTATCAAATACTTGGTCGGAGTGCAATGCTAGTATAAAACCATGCAATTCAAAAGTGAAATCATGCAAATAAACTTGACGTAAATGAACCGATTAATACTAGGTAATACCATCATGCAATATACATCAAAACCCTTTATCAAATCTCAAGATAGATCCAAGATTCAGAGCTAAAAACATGCTCAAACAGTCATACTTTTATGAAACCCCAACATAGTTCATAGTCAAACTCATAATAAGTAAGACTCATAAGTAAACCAACTTAGAAACATAAAATTTATGTAAAAAGAAAACACTTGGGCACCATGGGTGAAAGGACCTAATAGTTGAAACCCGTATACCTTAGCTTTGGTAAATTGCTTGATGAATATTGAAATGGAGATTTGATGCTTGAGTGAAATCCTTAAGATTCGGAGTGAGGTTTTTAACTTGAGTTTTTAGTGAAATATTTGCCTAAGTGTTTGAGAGAGTACTGGGAATATATTGTATGATATGAAGGTGAAATATGTGTAAATATAGATATTTTCACATATGGGATGTCTTAGGCCCAAGACCTAAAGGCTTGGACTAAAACAACAAAACTGGGCAAAAATAACACTGGTCCTAGACAGAGGCGCGTCAAGGTACGAACGCGAACTGCCACTGTTTTGCACAAATTTCAGAAAATCAAATTTTGTGGCCGTTGCTCTAATATCGAGGTTAGACCCATTTTCCACTCAATTTTCCCCCAATCAAAAATATGAAGTCATATTTTTGATATCACGCACAACTTTAAAGATATATGTTTATTACAAACTCAAGCACTCCTGGCCAAAAATGGTGAAGTATTGTCCGCTCTTTAGGCCTAACCCATCATGGATTTATCCCTTTGGGCTCACCCCAAAAAATGCCTCATAGTATATTAACCAGTCTTTTACTTATACTCCTAGCATCTCTCTTGTGTTTTGCCGATGTGGGACTTCTCATCTTAAGATAGGTCATAACATACAGCCCCTGTATAGACTCAACGTCCTCGCTATGGTTTTCCCCACCGCATAGCATTCTCCTAGAATCAACACTAAGGTTTACCCCTCCTTACTGGGATTCGCCTAAACTCGCTTGAACTTTGACCCACATTGACAAGTCTTATACAAGAGTGGGTCAGATACCACTTGTAACGACTTAGCCCAATACTGTGAAGTATTGTCTGCTCTTTGACCTAGTCCATCACATATTTGTCCCTTTGGTCTCACCCCACAAGGTGCCTCACAGTACATAAACCAATACTTTACTTACATACCCAATATCTCTCTTGTGGTTTGCTGATGTGGGATTTCTCATCTCAAAATAGGTTGTTACATACACCCTCTTCACGCCTCAGGAGGGTACCCTTGGCATGATCGGCACTTAAAGACTATTGCTAGTCCCCAAGCGAACCACTTGGTCTCATTGTCACATCATACTCAATAGCAGAATAATACTCAAATAAATGTCAAGAAATAGATCAACTAATTAACTCCTCTTATAGATAAATATTTCATATGAAAAAATTTTGAAAAATAATGACAATCATCAACCTCTACTCAATGTCTAAGAATCCTCTACCTCTAACATCTAGATGGTACCATGATAAGCCATGGTTATCCAATTCAAGGAAAATAAAATAATTAGTGAAAGTAAAAGGGCTCATCAACTCAGGAATCATGGATCTGAACTTCAATGGTGCGTCTGTTGAAGTCCTCTAATACCAGCCTCTGCATCATAAAACGATACCGTCCAAATGGACATCAGTACATGGAATATACTAGTGTGTAAAATAGTTGGAAGGAAAAGTACATAATCCAATCAAGTAACTCAACTCAAAATTAACTCAACTCAATTCATTAAAACACTTAAGTTTAAGAATGTACTCATGACTTGAAAATAACTTAAAAATATGTAATTCAGTAAAATCATTTATGCAAAATTAGGGAGTTTATCTAATCGACAACCATCCCACCACCCTCTTTGGTGGTGCACAATGAATACAACGTCATTGCTCGCCCATCCATTACTATATAAGGTAAGGACGTCAATGTCAGCATGATGGATCCATCATCTCCGCCCATCTTTTAGTGAGATGATTTTCCAGAGTTAACTGCATAATTATCTTAATTTGGTTATGTAGTTATGAGGTTTGAGTCACTCATACTCTTCCCCACTCGGTGCTCAATAATACTCCCAAAACATCCTCTTTAAAAATTTCATCTCAAAATATCATCATCATCTTCTTCGATCAATAAATATATTTTGAAAATTTATGTACATTCTCATCAAATATATACTCAAAACATCATTTAAACCAAATGCTCAATTTCATCAAAGCTCATTTAAATATGCATCATCTAATCAAGACTCTTTTAAAGTCATTATTCATGTTCAAAACTCACGTTATGCAGACTCAGTAAGTTATGTTAAAAAATCATTTTTTCTCAACATGCAAAATGACCATTAATCTCCAAACAAAAATGCATGAAGATTAAGTATAATCATCAATTAGGATTCATGTGAAGGAATACATGAATGTACATCCAAATTATATACTCAACTCAATATTATCATCAATGCATTTTTACGTAATAGAATGATAGATAACTCAAGGATTCAATTCGGAAACTCAAGAAAACTCTACTCAAACTCAATTTCAAAGAATCAACATGTAGAACAGGTGGATGAACTAAAGCCAAATCTATGAATAGCTTTACATACCTAAAAATATTTGCATTTTTGATTATGTAGGAATAATTCGCCCAATTCTCTTGAAACCCTAGCTTTTCTTCTTTTCTTCGCTCGAAGTCTCCTCTTAGCATTAGCATAAAATACTTTAAAATGATTTAGAAACCCTATTTAGGACAAAATGACCTATATTTATTGTGGGTTAGGTTTAGGAGGGGGTGAGAAAAAGTCTGGAATACCCCTCAAAAGATTTAAAATTTTGAACTTTGGTGGAATAAGTCAGTGGACTAGGTCCACGATGCCGACCTGCTGCATGTTTCTGATCAATTTTTCAATCCCCTAGAAAATATTGGATCCCAGTTAAGTGAAAATCCATGACAAGTCCGCAACGCCAACATATTGCGGACTCTTTAAAGAATTGCGTTCTCGCATCATAAAATTATCTTTCAATTCGTAAATCAGAACTCAAGCAATTCGAAGCATTCAAACACCTCGACAATCAGCTATTAGAACTCAAGAAGGAAGTCGTCAACTCTAAAGAGAATGGGACCATCAAGATAGATAAGACTCCATGTATAACTCTCAAGCTTAGCATCTCATTTCAATTATGCTCCTCTTCATGGCACTATACCTCATCAAATTAAAGCTTATAACTCCTATTCAAATCTCTACCTAACGACATCATCTTATTCCATCCAAGCCTAATTCTAAGATGCAAAGTCTTATTCCTAAGGTGATCATATTCCTAAAAATCTAACCCTCAACTCAAGCTTTATACCTCCTTAGGGATTTTCATTTGGAAAATACTACTTCCTCTCACTACTCTAACGTATCTACCTAGAACACTCACTCAAACGACATTGATAGTCTTTTTGAATCATGCATATAATGATATCCACATATTCAAGCTTGTCACTCTAACCAATTCAACTATATCTAGGAATTACCAAGCCTACTTAGAATATCTATATCTGTCGTTGAATGAGCTCTCACTCAAAAACACACCAACATGCTCTAACCTACTATTAACTATTTGTTACACTTCATAAGGTCTCATCTCTCTCTTCTTCCACATCCATAACCTTAATGAAAGGAGGATGTCATAATCATCACATCAAAGAATATCTACAATTACTCATCAACAATAACTTATCCACTATCATCAACATCATTATCAAGAATAGAAAGAAGAATCATTGGAAAAGTTTAGAGCGAAAGGTCCTAAGCACAATACATATGAGGAATTTGATCTAAGAGCCTTCATAATGTGATACAATCTGATTAGCCTTTTTGGATATATCATGTGTTTATGGAATCAAACATTTTGTAAAACTCAAGTTGCATCTCGTATGGCATAAGGTTGCGAACTTTGAGATTATTATGAGATAAAAGTACAATTTTAATCTTCCTCCTCCTCAGAACTCAACATAAACGTGAATCAACATCGGGTGTATAGGTTTAGGCCATACGTATGGTTCTCATACCTAAGACAGACATAAAGCATCACATTAACCAAGCTTAAGAAATATAAGAGATAGAAAAACATCAATTTCTCACCCTGATCAACTCATCACTATCGAAAGCTCAAGATCACTTTAGTGTATTAACATTATCTCCCCCTTATCTCAAAGGTCCAACCCTTAAGTCTACGAGAAAATTCTCTTTAATAATCTATAAGTATAACTCTCAACCGGATAGAGGCATCACTATCCACAAGAAAATCTTAAACTCTCCAATTATTCGATACTCAAAGATATAAAATTTCCACTAGAACTTTCTCTTGAAATACTAGTCTTTGCTTCCTTCTAGCTCTATGGCGTCTTTATACACTTACTGCTCTTATTGGCATACCTAATCGCTTTTGAAAACTCTTATCATCTTACCTTGTTGTTTAGTCTGCTAACATTCAACTCCTAAGCTCCAATATATTTGGCGAAAGAAGTCTTAGATTGCAAGGTAAAGTTCATCGTCATTTATATATAAATCCCCATCAACCTATTTATTAAGGGTGAATGAATGCTTACAGTCACTTATTCTACAGCAACAACTCAAATATGCTATCTAGGTTCTCATAGCAAGTCATAAAATAGAGATTCATACAATTCTTACAATATTGTGAATGCACATCTTAAATCTGTTCTTACCTATTGTTTTATCCTCAATTTACTATCTCTATGTTTGTAGCATCATGTTCTTTCAAGTCAACATCTTAACGTCGAATACACACTACAAAAAGACTCTTAGAGCAAATCTCCAACTAAGACTATCATTATAATAATGTTATCTTCTTCTTCACACTATATCTCAAAAATCAAGCTTCGAGTCTAGTGCTAATATATGAATATCACACTTCAATCATATTATACCAACCTATAACTACTAGGTCAAAATTTTTGACATAGGCTCGCTAAAATATCATTGTGAATAATCGATCAACATGTCCCTTCTCCACAACTCAAGTACTATTCACCCATTCAATATACCTCCTTATCTGGCTAAGCTTATAACTCTATGAATTTCATGGGGCTCTCCCTCAAAATCATAAGCCTACTTTAGATTTATCACCTCAAAAATACTTTTTTCCCTAATCAACATCTAAACTCTACCCTCACTACTACGATGACACATCAACATAAACCTGTTTCTAGGTTGAGCACACTCCAACTCATCCAAACAATGACTTTTTCCCTATACTTCATCATGAAAATTATATGGTACTGACTACCCCTTCATCAAGACTTATTGGAATCAAATCATCACTATATTACTTACATAAATGACACCAAACTCTAGTTACAAACCTCAATCAACCACCACTCTCATTATCTAGTCTCCTCCTCCCCATCATCGTCCTTCTAGTCCTGGGATGACACTTCTACTTAAGGTTTGAAAGGCCTCAAATCACACTCTTTGAAAAATCCAATAAAATTATCAAATTACCCCTAAAAGAGAGATGTTCACATAACACATCATCCCATGCTCTGATGGAAAATTCAAGTTAGATATGCAATCAGCATGGAATATTGAATAGGTAAATGGTCTTGATTGATTTTTAGAGTAATCAGATCAACAAATAATCTGTTTATTTGAAAATGAAATCCGGTGAGAGTGCATGATAGATGTGCGACACGCACTTGCTGCAGACTTACACTTAGTTTTAGTCCAAATATTTTCTACAGATTAGAAAACTTGATCCAAGAATTCTCAATGAAAATCATCTCAAAACCACCATATCTACGTCTTAAGCTTGCTTTCTTGAGGCGAACAATTTTTCAGTATTTCATGAAAGGCATTCTAGACCTTTTCATATCCCTCCTAAAGTTAAAACACGATCTATGTGGGTCATTTTGAGTGTAGAGTGGGTTTGAATTCCCATTGCTAAGCCTTTCTAAGTTCTTAACCAAGAATAGGGCTAAAAGAGAAGAGGAGAGGAGCGTGAATTCGAGAATTTTGGGAAGAGTTCTTTGAGGATTGATTGTCAAAAGCTTCACACCAAGTATGTAAGGCTAAAATAAAGCATGGGATTATTCTCATACGTTTTCCATTGATGGTAATAGAGATGTTCAGAGCTTAATGAGTTTTCATACATGATTCCTTATTATTTTCTTGAAAATTATATCTATTACATGTATTTTAATATATTGATGATCATCATAAACTTGATTTGATGAATTAACTACATTTCATGAGATATTATATCAACCTTATATGTTAATTTGTAAAAGTATTCATGAACAAACCTAGGGATGGAGTCTAGAGCCTTGACATAAGTATATTGATTGTACTTGTGATTTGAACATGATGTTGACTTCATAGACCCTGATGATCCTACGAGTATTCATAAATGAGTTCTAGAGTTTTGTCTTAACAACTTATTCTTAATGATTGATCTAAGTCCTTGAGTTATTCAACAAGAAGTGAGTTAATTAAGATAAAAGGCCAAAAGGCCCTATTGAGTTTAGTTACTAAGATGATGAGAGTCTCCATGAGACTAATTGAGGTGATAAGTGCCTCCACTAGGCTAATTTATATGATTGATTGAGATGACAGTAGTCTTATGAGAATTGAGTCTTGGGAGGAGTATCGAGCGTTGAAATGAGTCAGAGTAAATCTAACTCGCACTTATTAACTATGTTTTCAAGCATAGTTGAGGATTAGAACCATTACATTGAGGTTCCCTCTTGAGTTAAAGTCCCTAAAAGCAATACAGGACTTGTTGAGGCTAGATCCGTATAGATTTGATTTATTCTTTACCTAGCAAGTATGAAACGACTGTGGAAATTTCAATGGGATAATTATATAGTCATTGACTCATAAGTGGTCGTTGTTAGATAAGAAAAGCTCCTAGATAGGTCCCAAACTGATAGTACTCTACGTCTCACTGAGTTGAGTTGAGTTGAGTTTCATTGAGTTGAGCTTAAGTTTATTGATGAGGTTTAGTTGGTTGAGGTTCACTTTTTTGCTCCTTGTTCTTACTTTAGATAAACATTTGATATTCTGATTGCATGTATTCAAAGTTGATGTTATTTCTATACTATTCTACTTGTATCTATTTCATTCACCGATTTTACATACTCATACATTTCACGTACTAACGCCCCCTTTGGGCTGCATCATTTTATAAAGCAATGGTAGGTACTAGAGATTTTCAACAGGTGTATCATCGAAGATCTTCACATTTAGCTGAATTGGTGAGCCTCTCTTATTTCGGAAGATACTATTTTACTTTCATCTAGCTTTATAGAGTTAGACATAAGTTAGCTTTACTTTTGATTTGAGGTAGCCATGGGTCTGCTATTGGCTCTAAGAAATAATGATAGAGGATTCATAGACTAGAGTTAAATTATTGATGTTGAGATTCTTTTTATCTAGTTTCTTCCATTCTATACTATTTATTTGATACGTTATTTGAGATTTTAGATTGCCCATATTATCTTTAGTCTTCTACTAAGTTTCTGAGTTATATTATATGAATAGATGTGATGATGCCAAGTGTTTCACTTAGGGACTAGCAATAGTCTCGAAATTTTGGTCACGTCTAGGGTACCCTCTCGGGGCATGACAAATTTTGTATCAGAGCATAGAGTTCAAGTGTCATAAGAAGTCTATGAAGCCCTGTCTAGTAGATTCTTGTTTATGGGTGTTTTGTGCACCACACTTCATTAGAAGGAGGCTATAGGACAATAGGAATTGTTACACTTCTTTCATGATTTCAATCTTGCAATAGAGTTGCTCTCTATGAAACTCCCTTCTAATTCACGCTCTACGTGTTGCAGAGTTGTGATAATTCCTCCTAGAAGAGCCATGAGAGTTAGAGGATGTCCTGCCATATAGTATGTAATCCACCGGAACCTTGAGGACATGAGGAGCCCGTGGATCCAGTTCTCCTTGTTGAGCAGCTCCCGTAAGCTAACATTTCAAATGCTAAGCTTCACCAGGCTATCGAAAATCTAGCCTAGGCTGTCATAACACCTACTATGAGGCAAAGAGTTGGTAGACAGGTTGCATAGGACATTTTTAGAGTCCAAGAATTCTTAAGGATGAATCCGCCCGAGTTCACGAGATGTGTATGCAATAAGAATCTGAGAACTACGTAGAGGAGCTTCGAAAGGTGATGCATGTGGCTGATGTTGGTAGATTTGAACTGCTGCCTACTAGCTCAAGGGTGTGACAAGGCTATGGTTTGATCAGTAAAAGAAGGTTAGAGGAGAGAAAGCCCCATTTCTGACTTGGGCAATGTTCGAGGAAGCTTTCTTAGGTGTTTCTTTCCAAAAGAATGGAGTGAGGCCAAGGTACAAGATTTTTTGAATCTGAAATAGGGCTATATGACTATGAGCATGGGCTTAAGTTCACTCAGCTATCTCGTTATGCTCCAGATATGGTTGTTGTCATGAGGGGAGGATGGGGATGTATGATAGGCTGAACAGAGGGCCAAAGAAATATGGAAGCAGATCAATGCTTGTGAATAGTATGGATATCGAGAGGTTAATGACTTATATATAACAAGAAGATGAGGAGAAACAGTAGGACAAGAAGATTTAAGGAGTAAAAGGGCCAAGACATTAAGCCATGAGGTTGGACATAGGGGGAATGGTAACAGATTCCAATCAAGGCCAGCACCATCATCTGCTAGTGCACCTACACCCAAAAATAGGAATGATCAGAGGTCTCAGAATGTTGGAGCCTGTGGATCTCAGTCACAGGCTATAGTGGCTCAAGGTTCACAAGGTAAGCCACCATATGGTAAATGTGGTATATTAAACTTTGGGAAATATCATGAGGGAAGTTATGCATGTTTTAAGTGTGGCCAAGTGGGTCACTTCTAGAGAAAGTGTCCAAAGTGGCCTGATCGGGCTCAATCTTTTGAACCAACCCGACCAATTAGAGGAACCCAAAAGGTACTACATTAGGTGCATGTGGAGCTATAAACCATATGTATTCCATGGGTAAAGATCAAGAGAACTCCCCAGATGTTGTGATGAGTATGATTAGAGTATTTACTCTCAATTGTTATGTTTTGATGGATCTTGGTGCCACATTGTCATTTGTAACTCCTTATGTGGCTAATAGATTTGATAGAACCCCTGTGAGTCTTCTTGAAACCTTTGATGTTTCTACTCCAGCTGAGAGAATCTATAGAGCTTTTGTAGTGTCCATCCATCGTAAGGATACTATTATTGATTTGGTTGAGTTAAAGGTCACTGAATTTGATGTGTTCCTTGGGATAGATTAGCTTCATGTTGGTTATGCCTTCATTGATTGTAGAGCCCAAACTGTTAAGTTCCAATTCCCAAATGAACCAGTTCTAGCATGGAAGGGTGATTTTGTTGTACCAATGGGAAAGTTCATATCTTACCTTAGGGCTAGAAAGCTAATTTCCAAAGGTTGTATCTATCACCTCGTGCAAGTTATATCTGATGATTTTTAGTCTCCTACTCTTGACTCAGTCTTTATTTTGAGTGAGCTTCCTGAAGTGCTTCCTGAGAATCTGCCTAGAGTCTTTCCTGATAGGGAGATTGATATTGTGATCAATATTTTTCCCAATACCCCACCTATCTCAATTCCACCTTATAGGATGGCCCCCGCTATGTTGAAATAGTTGAAAGAGCAGTTGAGGGATTTTTTAGAGAAAGGCTTTATCAGGCCGAGTGTTTCTCTTTGGGGTGCTCCTGTCCTATTTGTGTGAATGAAAGATGGGTCTCTTAGAATGTGTATCAACTATAGCCAACTGAACAAGGTCACGATAAATAATTAATGTCATCTCCCTAGGATAGATAATTTGTTTGACCAACTTTAAGGTGCCTCTTGTTTCTAGTAGATTGACCTCAGATCCGGTTACCGTCAGTTGAAAGTGAGGGAATGTGATATTCAAAAGACACTTTTAGGACTATATATGGCCATTTTGAGTTCCTAGTTATGTCCTTTGGGTTGACGAATGCACATGGAACCTTCAAGGACTTGATAAATAGGGTGCTCAGAAATAACTTGATATGTTTGTAATCATGTTCATCGACGACATTTTGGTGTATTTGAGAGATGAGGAGGAACATGCCAATCACCTCATAGTTGTGCTTCAAACTCTTAAGGACCATGAGTTTTATAAAATAATCTCGAAGTGTGAGTTTTTGCTTAAGTTAGTGGCATTCCTAGGCCATGTTGTCTCCAGTGATGATGTTCGAGTAGACGCCCAGAAGACTGAAGCAGTTAAGAATTGGCCCTGACCAACCACTCCGACTAACATAAGAAGTTTCTTGGAGTTGGCAGGCTATTGTCGTAGATTTGTTGATGTATTTTCTTCTCTATCCCCACTGTTGACCAAATTGACCCAGAAGAAGGCCAAATTTCAGTTGTTTGATGAATGTGAGAGGAGGAATTTCCAAGAGTTAAAGACTAAACTGACTACGATACCAGTTAAACTTTACCTAATGGGATAGAGGACTTTGTAATATATTGTGATGCTTCAAGAATGGGGTTGGGATGTGTCCTGGTGTAGAGAGAGAATGTGATAGTGTGCCACCTCATAACTCCATGCTATTATCTATCCATGTTTCAAGCCTCATTTGAGTTTGTGGGGGTGTATTAGGGTCGTGGGGGGACTTCCAGTACTTCGACGATTTCAAAGCTCCTCTATGAATTGAGTTTTGGGTGTTGGTTTATGACAAGGTCAACCTAAGATGAGCATAACTTTTAGAACATAGAGACTTGGATGACCTATAACATGTCAAATAAAATCCTTTTGAGTTAGCTTTCCAACATACTTGGTTTCACCTTATTCCGATTTTGGATGAACGAGTTATGATCGTTTTCGTAAGACCCTCCCGTGTAGTGATATCACACGAGCACTTAGACGAATAGTGAGGCTTTGGACATGCCATGTGGACTTTTTAGGCTAGAAAAGACCATTTTTTTTCTAAGGGTTGAAACATGGCCAATGGCACGGGCCGTGTGCCTTGCCACTGACCATGTGGCTAGCCATGGGGGTGTGCAAGTGAGGCATAGTTGGCATGAGCGGAAGTTTTCTTGATCAAGTGTAGTTTCATAGCCATCTTCACGAGTTGTGGCAAGCTTCATAAGTCATGTGGCCTTGCAAGGAACCTCCTGCCCATATTTTTCCCACCAAGTGTAACTCTATGGGCCACTACATGGACCGTGTAGCACCACACGACCAGTGGAGCCTCACATCAAAGCAACGATGATGTTTATTTTTCCCAAGTGCCCCAACTTCCAAATATTCGACTAAGTATCATCTCACAGGCACTCTACATGACCCGTGGAGTGCCACATGACCCGTGTAACATCAAGTGAGGTGACACTTTGTAAATTTTTCTCTCTATTTTGTTAGTGGCATTTTCATAAATCTTATTTATTCTAATGATCTTTTTGGACTTCTAATGCTATATTGACCTCCTAAAAAGACCTAAACCCTATCAAAAAAGATCATGACATCACTCCAACTTAAATACACTCTCATATCCTCTCAAAAGACTCTACAAAACCCTAATACAAATCCAAGGAAACTCAAGAACAAGTTATGGATTCCAAGACCCTATTCCAAGCTTCAATTCTTTCTCCACTCAATTTCAAGAAACTCAAGGTCTAAGGAATGCGGGTTTCAACTATTGGGTCCTTTCACCCATGGTGCCCAACCTTCTTTTTTACATAATTTGTATGTTTCTATGTTCACTTACTTATGGGTCTAACTTACTATGAATTTGACTATGAATTATCTTGGGGTTTCATAATAGTGTGATTGTTCAATCATATTTGAGCTATGAATCTATGATCTATTTTGAGATTTGATAAAGTGTTAAAATGTATATTGCATGATGGTATTACCAAGTGCTGGTGGGTTGATTTACTTCAAGTTTTCTTGCATGATTTCATTCTTGAATTGCATGGTTTTTTAGTAGAATTACACACGTGCCAAGTGTTTGATAAAATGTCCGATTAAGGTTTCTTGAGTTGTTGAAGGCCTAATGCATGGTATATGAGTTAAGTGACTTTTTGATGATGAAAGGAATGTACATATGAATCATTATCAGGGAAAGTATCTATAGTATTGCAAGTTGACCATACCAAAGATAAGGGGTATGTACTTCATCCACCTTGTCGAGTAGTGGCAATCTCGTACTAACAAAGATGAGGGATATGTACCTCATCCACCTTGTCGGGTGGTGGTAATCCCTTACTACCAAAGATGAGGGGTATGTACCTCATCCACCTTGTCGGGTGGTGGCAATCTCATACTACCAAAGATGAGTGGTATGTACCTCATCCACCTTCCAAGCGGGTGGCATACCTTGGATTCTATGATTGGTCTATGATGATGGTTTCTTCCTACACATGTATTATGTTCTATCTAAACATATTTTACTCAAGCATTGATCATATATGCTATGTTGCAATTATATTATCTCTAACCTATACATATGTATGTTGAGTATGTTGCCTATGTCTTGTTGCATTGCATCTTATATACTTTGTAAAGTCAAATGTACCAATGTATACTCTATGCCTACATGATGTTAGTATGTAGGGACATGAGCTCCTCACAATCATCCTACTCATGGCTAGTTTTGACATCTTGAAGATAGCTTGTGGTGAGTCCTCAAGTTCGGGGACATTATCCTTTTTCTCTCTTGTTTATGTTGTTTCCTCATGAGGAACACCTGTTATTGAAAGGGTGAGCCCAAAAAGCTTGTCTTGTCCGCTGCCAATCTATGTTAGAGGTGTTGTTGGACAAGTGATGCAATTACATTAAACTTTGACTCGTTATGATTTATGCTACTAAACACTTCTCTTAGTCTTTAACCTTAATTGTATTCTCTTGATGTTCTTTACTTTGCTTCCGTGACTAAGGGTGTGTAAATAATATGCTTTGAGGCTTGTTTGGGGACCCTTTGGGTTCCGATTCGCCGTGTCATATATAGGCCCTAGGCTTGGGTTGTAAAAAACTTTGTATCAGAGAACTAGGTTATTAATGGTCCTCAACATCCAACACACCATGTCTATTAGATTGTTATTCATGGTTGTGAAGCGCACCATGATAATAACTAAGAGGCTATGAGGCTTTTTAGGAAATGTTTCACTTTTTCATGATTTATGTCATGATGTAGAGTTAGGCCCCCTTGGGCTTATTACTAATTCCTAATTGTTACATTTCATAGCATTTCTCAAGCTCCTTAATATAGTAATATATCGAATGCAAAGGTTTGCAATACTCTATAGGTATTGGCGAAGATCGTGACAGCCTAACTCAACTAATCGGTGGGTACCCTTTAGAGTTCAAATGATAATAGTGAAGAGAGAAAGGCCAAGAGAGCCCAAACTGAAGGAAGGATTCTATATGCCAATCTCGGGGGCAATGGTGGAGTGAATAATCCTAGATGTCCAAGGTGTAGGAGGACACATGATGGCACATGCTTGAGGAACACGGGTGCACATTATGGGTATCGTCAGAGGGCTCTGTATGATAGTTGTTTCCAAGATGCTAAGGGTGAGCATCTCTAACAAGATCATGAATATCCAGGACAAGGGTCCTCTAGCACTCCAAACAAGAGGCTTGCTATCGATAGAATGGTTAACCCGAGGTTCCAAGGTAGCAATGGTGGGGTGAGTTTTCCGAAATGCCCAAAATGTGAAAAGCATCATCATGGAAAATGCTTAATGAATTCAAATGCATGTTATGGGTGTGTACCAGTTGGTCATAAGCTTGTTGATTGCCCTTATGTTTGAAGTAGGGGTAAGGAAGGTCGTCCTCAAGGTCAAGTTAGTCATTTTCATCAAGGGAGGCAAGGAGGGGATAAAGTTCCCGATGTTGTTACCAGTAAGTTGAACATTCATTTGACTTTGATATGTAAGCATTGATGTGTCCGAGTGCCATTACCTATTTTATTATTCCTTTTTTGTTGCTAGTGGGCTTCATGTGTGTCCCGAGTTATTATGTAAACTTTGGTGTCTACCCTATTGGTGAGTGAATTATTGCTAGGAAACTCCATAGAAATTGTTTCGTGGTCATATCGCATAGATCTTCTCTTGTCACTTTGTTGAATTAGATATGGTGGATTTTGATGTCATACTTGGGGTGGATTAATTGCATGCATATTATGTCTCTAGTGATTGTAGAACTAGTAGAGTTAGATTCCAATTCTCTCCTAAACCCATCCTTGAGTGGTAGTGAGGAGCTAGGTCCATTTCTTGACTTAAGGTCTAGTTGATCCCTAGGGGTTGTATTTATCATCTAGTAAGAGTAAGGGGTGTTGAACCTAAGTTAGATCTATTGAGTTGTTTTCGGTGATCAATGAGTTCTTGATGTCCTTTCCGATACTTTAGATTTGAGGTAGTGTCTTTAGGTTTGACTAGTGCACCGACTATGTCTATAAGTCTCTTGAATAGGGTCTTTAATCCCTACCTTATTGTGTTGATGGTGGTCTTTGGTGATGATATGTTTGTTTGTCTGCGGAAGTGAACAAGAGCTTGTGAATCAATTGAGGTGATGTTATAATCTTGAGGAATGTGAAGTTGATTGCTTATTATGGAAAGTGGAAATCTTTGGGTAACAAGAGGGTGGCTAGAGAGGTTCATCGGTTGACTAGATTAGGGGTTAGGTTAGGAGAAGTTGAGAACGATAGTGTATCGATTTGGTGGTTCTGAATCTTCTTTCGTTAAGGAGGTAAAGACAAAGAAAGATCTTGACATCGCCTTGTTAGAATTGAAGGCTTTGGGTGAGAGAAGGTAAGGTGGAAGTTTTCTGCCAAGCGGGAGATGGTTCCCTAGGGTACTAAGGTAGGTTTTCTGTACCCAATGTTGGTGGCTTGAGAAAGATGATCCTAGATGAGACTCATAAATCTTCCTATTCTATTCACCCTAGTCTACAAAGATGTATAGGGATTTGAGAGAGGTGTATTTAGTGGGAGTTATGAAGAAAGACATTGCTATGTTTGTGTCTAGTTGCCATAATTGCCAACAAGTTAAAACCGAACATCAAAGGCCGGGTGGCCTAGCCCAAAAATAGAAGTTCTTACTCGGAAGTGGAATGAAATTAACATGGATTTTGTGGTTGCGTTACCTAAGACTAGAAAGGGTTTTGATTCTCTTTGGGTTGTGGTTGATAGGATGACAAAGTCGGCTCATTTCCTACCGATTAAGACTACATATGGTGTCGAAGACTATGCTAGATTGTACATCCATGAGTTGGTGAGATTGTATGGGGTACGCTTGTCTATTATATTGGATTGTGGTGCTCAATTCACTTCAAACTTTTTTAGTCCTTCCAAAGAGGTCTTGGTACAAAGGTTAAGCTTAGTACGACCTTTCACGCTCAAACGGATGGCCAACCCAAAAGAACTATCCAAACTCTTAAGTATATGCTTATAGCTTGTCTATTGGAGTTTAAGGGTAGCTGGATGATCATCTTTAATTCATTGAGTTTGCTTATAATAATAGTTATCGATCAAGCATTGGTATGGATATATTTGAGGCTCTTTATGGAAGGCGTGGTAGATCCCCGGTTGGATAGCTTGAGGTGGGGGAGATGGCCTTGTTAGGTCTGAATTTGGTTTTGGAGGCCATGGAGAAAGTGAGCATGGTTAGGGAGAGATTGAAAAACATCCAAAGTCTATATAATTCCTATGCCGATGTGAGGAGAAGGGATCTTGAATTCAAGGTTTGATTAGGTTTATTTGAAGGTCTCACCCATGAAGGATGTGTTTTATTTTGGTAAAAAGGGTAAGATGAGCCTTAGATTTTGTAACACCCCACACCTTACATTACACCACTAATACTATGCAAGTGAAATATGGCATGATTTGGTTAAACTAGCACTAGTTTTCAAAAGAGTTTGAATCTCGCGTTAATGGGCTATACGTGCGTCTAGCACTTAAGAGGGTCAAGTGTATACATGTTTTGTGTCGAAATGGGGAGATTACGGACTTAAAATGAATTGAGAGAATTGAGGTGCTTGTAGGACTTAGAAGCAAGGAGGTGAGTTAGCTACTTGCTTAGCTCGAAATTTCTAAATAAACGGAGGCGAAACCCGGCGTCCAAATTGTCTAAGTTCAATTGCAAATAAAGTCCGTGTTAATTGGGTAACTTTGGCCCATGTCTTAGAACCATAGATGAACCAAATGTTCAGACCAAGATAAGTATTTAAAAGGGCCCAAATACAATACAAAATACTTAGTAAATTGGGCCCAGACAAAGAAGAGTAAAAATCTGAAAATGGGCAGCCCAAGTGTAGCACCTTAGTGACCCATTTTTGCCCAAATTTATTGAAGAATCTGCTGGATAAGAAGCTTGAGTTTATTTGGTGTAAGATTTTCTAATAAACAAGGGAAAGTCGGCCAAAGTTGCACAATTAAAAAGGGTCTTAAGCAGCTCCCAAGTTCATTTCTCAAACTTGACTA